>PQWD01006216.1:169831-197324 GCA_019425675.1 Leucinodes orbonalis
GAAGAGTATTGTGTTAGCTGTGAAGACGAAATAGAAGATCCATTAAGTTTTGAAAATAATGATCAGTGTTTAGAAATATCAAAAAAAAGTAAGGGAATACAAGTAAATCTGAAAGCTAAAGGTGTCCATAAATCAACCATGACTGATAACAAATATTTAAAAAAAAAGAGCAAAATATCAATTTCACCAGATGCAGTAACTTTTGGTAATATGACGACACATCTTCAAGCGCCTCTTCCCATGAAATTTTTAACCTTGATCAAGAATCAAAGAAGTCGAATGAAGATTCAGATTCGGAACCGGAATGCGAAACAGTTTTTTTTTAGAAACTATATGCAAAAGGCTGCTCTTTTATCCATATCTAGAGAACCACAACTGTTGTTAGGTTTACCTAAAGAATGCTATTTTTGTATTAATATGTTATCTGAAACAACAAAATGTACTGCGCGAAATATAATGATAACTTTAAAAAAAATACGCTTGTATCAACCTAATACTATTCTGGCCTTGGATTTTGGCTTGTCGACTAGTTCTGTTACTAAAATCATAAGAGTTACTGTTCCGACTGTAGCATCTGCACTTAAATCACTTGTATACTTTCCACCTTCATCCGATGTCCAGATGAATTTACCTATTCCATTTAGAAAAAATTACAGTCAGGTTCAAAGCATTATCGACTGTTTTGAGATTCAAATTGAAAAGCCTGTTGATGCCGTAAAACAAGCTCTTACGTGGTCGGATTACAAAAACTGTAACACAATAAAATATTTAATATCAATAACACCTGACGGGTTAATAAATTTTATTTCACCAGGGTATGGCGTGATCCTACATTTGACCGTGCATACGTCACCTACTCTTTTTACTTGGACGTAACCAATAGCATCATCGCCATAGCTGTCTCTTGCCGATCTGAAATCAGTTTCAAATAAAATAAATGGACTTACGTATTTTATTCGAAAAAAATACAAATAATAATTAAAAAGTTTAGTACATCTGTTCAAATATCTGTATTTGCAATAAAAAAATAATTAAATAAAATGGCCTTACGTAGGTATTTTGTAAGTAAGAAAATATAAATAAAAAAGGTTTGTTACATCTGTAACGTTCAACCTACTACATCTACATAAGTACGTATCCTACTTCCTACTCATATTTGCAATAAATCAATGTATGTATGTATTCATTTAAATTTACGAAGAAAAGCAGCGGTACCTACCTATATTATACAGTCGTACTTACCTACTAATAGTTACAAAACTATAATAAAATATGTATTTTTTTGTTTTAAACGTAAAAAATTATGTTAGGTAGGTACTTCAACCATTTCAGTTGTTTTGATATAACAATTTACGACAGATAAACTATTAAGCATCAGTAGTAGCACGGAAAGTTCACTTACCTTTGCATTTTTATTCCTCGCATTTCGGCGGCAACGAAATTACTATTTGTTGATAAATAATGCGCAACTATTAATCCATCTATTTTAGGTAGATTATCCGATTGCCCTTTTTCGAATCCTTCATTCATTTTATTAATCGAATAATATTTCTATTATTAACTATTAACTAAATACGCGAACGTAAACCAACAAAACAAAACACTGCGCAAGCTATTACACCTACGCGGGTCATCACGAGTGCGCGGCGCGTTGTGAAGTGACGTCACAAGCGGTCACATGACTGTTAGCGGGACTCGATATTTTTCTAAACTTTGAATACCTATAAAATCAAAACTACTAGGTATTTTTTAATACAACAAAAACTAGTGTGTTTGCATACATACAGGCTTTACTGAGACAACATTTCAAGCGATTTGGCATACCTAGTAACTATATCCATTTGCCTAAATCGTCCCAAGTGACCCATGTGACTCAAATAACGATCACGAAACTTGCGTCGTGCTATAAATGGCGCCGATTTTAGTCAACTATAAGACAATAGTCAACTATAAGACAAGACTGACCGACGATTGGCAAAAGGAGGAGACGAGATGATAAAACAAGCAGGACCGGGATGATAGACGAAAAGGAGACTGCAATAGATTTATAGAACAGTATACATTATTTTATCTGTGAGTATAGCGAAGAAAAGATCTGTACTCACGAGCGACCTTTCAAAACTATGTATGTAGGACATCAAATTTCCATTTTTCGAAGTCAAAAAATGTTCACGGCAATCTATTGAACGCTTGGGTGTTTTGCCACATGTCATACTTGAATAAATACCGCGGTGTCGCAATACGTTCTAATGTATTCACTTTTATTTTCGCTGCGATGACATCACACCTAGCGCACCACCAGTTTTCTGAGCACCGCAGCGCTTAATGCTTACGGGATAAAGTTCAAAGTTGGATGCATTTCAAGCGCACTCGGTCAAGCAGCACACATCCTTGACTGGAGTTTGCACGATTGAATGATTGCACTTGTTTAGAATTACCAATGGATGTATGTTACAAAGCCCTCGTTTAGGTGTAGTGTTGGGATTACTGTTTTTATTGGTACCGCAACAATTTCCTAAAAAATTTGTTTTTTTCCTTAAAGAAACTAAAGTAAATCACAGGGTTTACATTCGGTAAAATTATAAAATGTTGTCTGCGTGGGTACATTTTTTTCCGCCAACGTTCATAGCTATATACCGGAATACTAACTTTTGTCATAAAAAAACCAAGATATCAACGTCGTTAATAAAGTTTTCCGAGCTTATATTTAGTCAGTAGGGGTTGCCATTGTTTCTTGTAAAACTCAAGGTTAAAAAAGTTCAACTTACTGTAATCATATACTATCAAAAACGTTTCCATGACATCGTTTCTGATCGTTGGTAACTACGCAAGAGATCAGCTCCGAGAAGGTGTAGTGAATTCTGTCACACAAAGGTACATGCTAGTGTTAGTTTCATGAGTTTATGACACCACTGTCATGTCTACCTTGCTACCAACGAACCACTACCCATGGCCTATCTCAACCTTCCGGTTAAACAGGTCAAAACGTGGGAGATGCGCGCGGTTCGTACCTCGCATACATCAATAAATATGCATAATTGAATAATATCATATTTCCTATCGCCTTCAACAAAAAGCTAACTATCAAAGAAAAACTGACAACAACTTTGTAATCTACAGCGTAGAAGCTGGCTCCGAAGCCGTAACAACGTTAAACTTCGGTTCATATAAAACTTGTTTTCTTTCAAAAGCGGGAGGAGGTCGGGTACTAATTTTCCATGGAAGAATGAAATCCGAGCGACAACTTTACACAATAAACTTGGGGAAGAAGTGTCAAGTTTAAAAGCGCGTCTCGGTACTTTGGTACCGAAGCAATTTCTCGGATTACAATGTCGAGGCGGAGACGAGAGCGCGACGACGCCGTCACGACCGCGACGCGGGACGGTTCATCATTATTAACATCATCAGCTTAATAACGGCCTACAAGGACATGCCTTCCCACTCCTGGCTATAAAGAGTTGAGCCCTAAGCCTCTTCGCAGGCAGGCTTTGAGCGGATTGGCGAGTGTTAACAAATATCATCCTAAGTTAGTAGCCGGATCTAATGGCATAATGTGCCTTCCGAAAGCTCAGAGGGACTGACAAACATTTTTAGTCACCCATCCGACAGTCAACCATTATGATAGTTGCTTGATCACAATCGATCGATCACAATCGTCAAAAAGACGCACTATCCGCCACGCCACCAGCACGGTTAGTGGATTAAAAATTCCCACTAGTCTGTGCAGCGTTTAGAGTTTGTAGGTCAACTGGGGCTTGTGACGTCGCGCGCAATACGGCTTCCCTCCTTGCCATTAGACTTACGCAATGCCGGTAATGATGGAATCGCGGTTATGCTGGAAAACTAGTTCAAGTTGTGGTCAGATGTAACTAAAACATCGTTAATGAAAGCTTTTTTAGCAAAATCCAAAAAAACACAGATATTGCACACAGATTGTGCGGACATATTCCGCACTTTTCTACTAAACTGACCATTGCGAACGGTTTTTGATTGATTCAACAACTGTATATATATAATATATATATATATATATATATTATATTATAATGAATCTATATATATGTATAATATATATATATATATTATATATATATATTTATATATATATATATTATTTATATATATTTTATATTAATATATATTATTATTGTTATCGTTGTTTAGTATCCATAATACAGGCTTAACGCTTAACTTGGGGCTAGATGGCGCTGTGTGAATGTCAGTACATATTTATATTTTATATTTATTTAATGCACAACAAAGGTATACCTAAGTACTTACAGGGTGACATAAATAGGCGAAATACCCATACATCGACCTTAAATAAATAAAAGCATCGTTTAAAAAACTGAATCCAACTCCCAACAGTTGCAATGGTGGAACTGAGTCGACAGCCGGCGACAGCGACCGGAAGTAGATAAGTGTCCACAGGACGAAGATGAGATGCAGTTGCGTTGCATCCGCAGTAGACCCAGTACGTATATGACAGCTCGGTTATATAAAAAAGATGGAGGCTATAAATAGGGCGTTGAGTATTTAGTCAAGCTGTGTTGTGTACTGCTGTATTTTAAGACAGCCATTTAAAGAAAAAATATTTATTTTTGCACATACCATTACACAAAAATAAATTATTATTGTAACATACAATAAACAAGGCCACAGCGATGTGCTACGACGTCCAAAGTAATCGGATTCACTTTAAATATTATATAGTAGTAGTACGAGTATATTATTCAGAAATTTTACATAGTTTATCACGTAATATAACTTTATACCCGTAACTGTTTCTATTTCTAATATCGAGATTCAAGAGATCTCTCCACTCCAACACTAGTGATCTCACCGCTATCGATGACAGTTCACCTTATGGAAAGTAGAGTAACTAATAAACAATCGCTTATATGTCCCGATAAACAAGAATTACATAAGGTAGCATCAACTGCGAAAACCAACGAGAAAATACAAGTAAGAATCATAATAATTATAATAAAAAAGAAAAAAATCAAAAAGAATAAGAAATGGGAGACATATATCAATGTGTAAGAATAATATAATAATTATTCATAACCCAGGTGTAATACATAGTAAGTCATTACAGGTATAGTTTAGGTTAAGGGTTTACAATGTATGGTTGCAGCAAAAGGTGAAGCCTGACATCGAAACTAGTAAAAATACTGTATTTTCAGTGTCAGTGAAAATACAGTATTTTATACAGAATATCATATTCTTTTACTTTTTTCACACATCACAGAACCAATGTGACATACTAGTTATTCATAACAAAAAATCTTATATATCGAGACGAGTTATACATTTTTTCAATTGTCTATATTAAGCCCACCACTCCATACTATCCAGATGTACCTACTCTCATTTCCACGATATCTTATTGCGGTACCATATAAAAGGCCTCACAATATCGTATAAATCATAGTACTCATTTACGAATAACCGTTAAATCCAGCCACGTGTAATACAAATGACAATGGCGTCAAACGTTCTCAGTATCCGGCCGACCGTTGGGGGGAGGATTTTCCCCCCAGTTTCTAGGTCACCGGGGGCTTATGGTGGCGCCTCGCGACGCTTTGATGTGAACACTCCAACGACACGAGACAAAGTCGAGGTAACGCCAAAGCCTGTCTTTGCCATCGAAAGACGCTTTCGTCTTGAAAACTGAATGATGGTACTTATGACACGGTTATTTACAAAATAAAATATTTTTTCTAACTTAAGTGTGATATAAGAACATAATATGCTAATTGCTTTGCATTAGGAATAATGTGTTCGGAAACCATTTTTAAGCAATATTTAAATTCCAAGTAACGTATGTATTTTAATGCTACATCAACACACGAGTTTCGTCGGGTTCAAATGATCATCAGTCTATATAACATCCCACTCCAGGGCACATGTACTATCGCACAGCTCAGCAATTGAAGTCCATTTGTGCACACTGGTTCATTGGTGGTGTAACAGTTTCATTTTTAAATTCTTAATTCTCAAAACATTGAAAATAATTTAGCCTGACGGCGATCTGTTGTAAAAAAAATGTTCTGACGTCAGTGGATTTTTGTTAGTATAAGAATAAATATATTTAAACTTAAACGTAACCTGAAACGATTACAGTCTGTATGGTAGTGTGATATGATATAATTTAAACTGAAAATACAACAAACGACCTAACATTAAAAGAAATGGCCAAGTGCAGCCAGCCTGTTATGCAACGAGTTGAATATTGTTCAGATGGGATACAGTAAAAAAATAACGACTGGTAGCAATATAACTTTGAAAGGAAAACGGTGTTTGTTTTAACATTTCTATTTAAAAAGCCATAGATAGCTTTAGATCTAAAGATGTTTAATGATTATCTAATTAATATTGATAAACAATGTTGTTAACCGATGATATAATTATACCTATGCATTCTAAGAACACCATACCCACAACAATATCAGCAATAGTTTCTTTGTTAGTTCACGAACTTCACATTCTCGCCCTGCAGTGTTTTAACCACAGATTTCCCAATACAGGAGATGGGGCAAGCCGCGTTTAAAGTGCGACAACTGTAAGCTCAACGAGCATACACTGGCTACCAGTTTTCGCTCTGTGAGACGAGTCAAGACGCACACCATATAGAAGAATTACCGTTTTTTTCAAAATGCCATCCTGTGCAATTGTAACATGCCATCATCGCAATGAATCAGTAAATTTACCAAGAAATATAATAACTTTTCACAGGTAAGAACCGAAAAGAAATTGCGACACTGGGACTGCCTATAAACTTGGCGGCTTGTCCAGTCTAATGAATATTCTGATGTCTGTGGTTTTAACAATAGATTATTTTGCTTTTTAAATTAAAAATTCTTTATTCGAATGACTATTTAATAATATTTTACATTCATTAAAAAAATTATAAAATTTAAGATTAATCTATTGTTGTTGTTATGATAAAATAAAGATTATTATTATAATTATAAAAAAAGATTTATTTGAATAAAGATATTCCGAGTTTGAGTTTTTAATACTCTTGTATTGTAAAAAACTGGCACTTGTGTGCCAGAAAAACTGCATCAGCGGCAGTGCAGCAGTTTTGGGCGGCGCGGCGCAGCGTTGCACCCGATATTTCCAGGCGACGCCGGCAGCCCGGTCTCGCGGCCGGACGACCTAACTTTGACCTGCGACCCATTTACCAACGTCCCGGACACTGAACTAGATTATCGGGCTAGATGCAGTTGAACAAACCACTGTTCCATTGCAATTCAGGTCTTTACGGAACCTCCAAATAACTATACTTTATTTTACGCGTAAGACTCTTATTAATAAAAAAAATTGTTTTTTTTAACCGGCAATCTTTTATCATACGCGTTAATAATTATGTTAGAGTTACAAAAAGACAATATAATATGTTCAATATACAAAGATGACTTTACAACTAAGTTTAAAAACATATTTATTTCAGTTCAGTAAACATGTAAATAAAACAACAAATTAGATGCCTTTTGAAAATCAGTAAGTGTTTTAAACATAGCCCTTATTTTTCGTCTAACGAAGCTTTTTATAATCCACATAACGAGTGAATAGGCTTTTTCTGGGCAAGCTCGCTCCATCTTAGAGCACGTCACTTCCCATAGGATAGTCTGTGCTCAAGAGTAAGCCCATCAGATATAAAAAAAAACCATCCGTTTTGTTGGAAAGCGGAGGATCGGGCGAAAAATGGGGGCGACCAATGTCCAGCAGTGAACTGCGATAGCTTGAAGAGAGGCAGTTTGTTTGGGGAGCTAAAAATGGAAGGAACAGCAATTTTGTACCTTTGCCAATACTACTTATTTTGTAAATATACTAATTTTGAAAACCCTTGCTTTTCAAATATTCAACTAACGTTCCTAAAATAAACCATAATAAATTGAAACTGTCATCTAATTGGGTCGAATATGCAATGAAGAGCCACCTAGCGGCCTAGCCAGCAGGAGCTAGTAATACCCGGCGTAAGTCGCATGACGTTTGTAAATCCAGCCTTTGAGCCGGTGCCAATTTGTCGAATCCCTGTCACCGTTGCATCTCCCCTTTACCATTTATCTGGTATTAGCTGCATTCACCCCCACAGGTATTATCCGTGCATTAGCACCATTGCAGTAAGATTTATACGAGCAATTGGACTTGACATTAGAAAAACAAAATGTCTATTTGGTGAATGAATTATTTGATTACTAAATCACTTAATAAGCAACGAAAAGAGTTATGCTTGGGATCCCTCTCACAGATGCAATGAGAAATTCGTGAAATTTCTGAAATTTAGATCCTATCTAGCCGGATCCAGCAGATTGGAGTAATAGTGGGCCGGTCACGTTTATTACAGAATGTATAACACACGAGTTCTGGAGGGGATCGTGCTTGGCAAGCGTAGCAACCTAAGATAGGTCGCTGGAAGAGACTGCATAAGGATAGCTAAGTAAAGTGATTATTGACTGTGACCGAGCAGTTGTAGTACACAGACCTATTTGCCAGGCTCAAATAATTACTAACAAGAGGTTGGCTCGACTAAGAACTTTATTGCAATGAAATAGTAGTCATTTGAACTGCAGAACAGAACGTGTACTAGCGTAGTCCACTTCTCAGATGCTCAATCAAAAACTCACCATTAAAACCATTAAACTTCCACAAAGCCTAAGTCTACCACCATAAATCACACACGTAATTCTCAAGTACCATGTTTACTGGTACATCTGCAATTAAAAAGGCCATACGGTGCGTACCCCGCGTTTGTTATTTGGCTGTCAGTGCGTCACAAACGGGGAAACGCTGCCAGGGCCGTGATTCCGTTAATTTTTAAATGCTAAAAAGGTAGAATACCTTTATTGTCTCCACAGTACATTTCATAGTACTCATTCGTTTTATTTTGTGGTAGATTTTAGTGTGTGACACTATTAGACAATTCATTCTGCTATACAATTACCATCATCATCAGCCTTTAACGGTTTACTGGAGGTCACAGGCTCGCACATCGTACTTATAGGGAAATTGGATCGTAACCCACCACGCGGGATCAATGCTGATTAGTGGGTGTTAACGAGTGGGTCATCAAATTACTGTTAGCA
This sequence comes from Leucinodes orbonalis, assembly GCA_019425675.1. Classification (NCBI taxonomy): domain Eukaryota; kingdom Metazoa; phylum Arthropoda; class Insecta; order Lepidoptera; family Crambidae; genus Leucinodes; species Leucinodes orbonalis. Next base: position 178,927 of record PQWD01006216.1, read on the forward strand.
TTAAAGTTGTACCGGAATACCAAATTTAAAGTTGCGATTGTAATGGCATCGTTATTTATGTGCTTTAAATAATTTAGCGGAATTGACGACCAGATAACAAAACAACCCCCTGATTTATGGCACGACGCGTGTCACAGCTCACAGTCGATTTATGACGTCGAGGGTTTGCCTACGTTTCGGGAGGACTGTCATTGCCTCGTCAATTTTATGGTTTAGGGGAAGAAGAGGAGGGGGAGAAAGTCTTCAACTAACGCCATCTACATTTATCGGAGGACCGGGATATCTGGCGAAAAATGGGGGAGACCTACGTCTAGCAGTGGACTCCGATAGGTTGAAGAGATAATCTTCATTTAGAGCAGTTAACCTCAAATCAAAACAGATGTATCCCCCTCCGTCTGATTGTGCTGTGCCCGACAGGTTTGATAAATACGGAGACATTCTAGGTATTTTCTAGTCATCCATCCCACGAACGTCTATTACGAGAGTTGCTTGGCTTACATCGTTAGCACAGTAAAAAAAACAATGCTATATTTAAGTAATAGCTGTAGTCGTCTTGGGCTACGAGAGATTTTCGGAGATTACGAAAATGCTAACATAATTTTTGACATAAAAACCGTATACTTGATACCAAGTCAATCTCTCGTAAGCACGCACCATATACCAGTACAGTAACCATCCAGCAGCACAATATGAACAAACAAAATGTAAATGAGCTTGTGTGCTCACGCTTTGTTTCGCCCGAGTGTATTTGCTTAGCTTTAATCAGTGCCCCGAGGATAGCCCTTACTAAGGGTTTCATGTAAATAAGGGCTCTACGCGTGACATCTGCATGTTTACACGTACAATCTTATAAATATCCAGCTGGATGTGTGCGTAGGACAGTTTTGCTTTTATGGTAACGAATGACGCTATAGGTAAAAATCAGTTTCAACGATATATTTATTATTATCTTCCCGTAGAAGATAATCGCGGGAAGACAATAGAAAATCTATTGTTTATGGTAACAATCATAGCACCGAATCAACTGCTGAAACTGGCAAAAAATTGTAGGTAGCAGGAAAAACACAATGTCCAAAACGAAAAAAATCTTGGTCCTAAAAACGGCTGTTTTTGTTTATACCTTTCGAATGTAACGTCGGAATATTTTAGATTTTTTTACATATACTATTGAAAACAGTATTTTTTCGGCCCTAGCCATTGAGCTTTTCTAGAATTATTCTGCACAGTTGCAGCCTACCAGAGTGCGTTCATTAAGGGGAGATAATTATCCGCCATCGTGCCCAATCGCGTCAGGTCATTACGCAGGTCATCAGTGCTATTTTGGTGCGGGAGCCTACTTTTTAAACAGCCTAAATGAGGACGCTGGAAACGACCTCGTTGGATGTTATTAGTCGACCTACAATATACACACAGCAGCTAGAACTGGCAAGTCGACATTAATAATGTTTATTTTTCGGATAATTTAATTAAAAGTTCATGAACGTATAAAACTACGGACGGACTGCCATTACAGAAGATGTTTTAATAATAATAATAAAACGTTTATTGTCATAAAAAAAGTTAACAAATTGGGAAAAAACCCCTGTCTTCTGTGTTAGGTATGCAAACCCGTGTTACAGAAGTCAGTGCTTCCAGTCGCCGGAGATGACTCGATACAGTTTTATGTTTTCTTATTATATACATTACAGTAACCTTAAACTTAATTCAGAACATATAACCAAACAGTACAAAACAACTGATGTGACAGCTATTGTCTATGATGTATTTTTTTTGTAAGTATATACGTCCATTGTTGTTCTCTTATTTTTCGGATTATAAATTAGACTTCGACCATTTGTTGTGTTCTTTTATATCTGGACAAATACTTTAAAACAAAGTTTGAGAAAAACAAAACAGAGTTGTCTACGGCGTAGAGTATTAACAATTTCTGATACAAATACCGATGTTCACATATTTGTTATTTTGTCTAACGATATAAAAAAATGTGAGACATTGTTAGTGCCTAATAAGCATTATATTTTCAACAATTATTTGTACCGTAAGTCAAGCTGTTTTGAGCACATGCGAATTAATCTAATAAAATACTATATTCAACTTTTTTATCTACTGTGCAAGTTTTAGGCGGGGACCATCGGTCAGTAGTATCATAATTATACTTTAATGATGATGATAAAATAAACCAATACAACAAAATAAATATGTATATAGTGGTGAGACCACACCAACAAAATGTAATACTTATGGCTCATACGCCAATTTTCTAAGCAGCCCATTAAATGAACCAAAATTGACGATTCTTGTATGCGAATATATAACACGTATTACCCGCGTTCGTATTGAGAGCGTCGGTGGCTCAATGGTGTGGACTGTCGCCTTCCTACCGGGAGGGCTGTGGTTCAAATCCCGACACGTACCAATGTGTTTTCGAATTTATATGTACGTTATCCGACGCTCTTACGGTGAAGGAAAACATCGTGAGGAAACCTTCATGCACGCCTGCGAAGAGATTCAAAGGTTGTGTGTGAAGTCGTCCAATCCGCACTGGGCCCGCGTGGACGACTAAGGCCTAATCACCCTATACGGGTAGGCTCGTACCCCTCGGTGGGGACGTTTAATGAGGTGATGATGATGATGATGATTACCCGCGTTCATATCGCCAAACACTCTAAATTACCCTCTTTGTACTCAAGATAATAATATTGCAAAAAATATTGCACTAACATAAGTAGTTGCTATGGACTCACGTTCGAAATAAATGATTTTTTTTTATTAATCAAACTCATTCCGCTTACAGAACAGCCTCCAAATTTAATTAAACAACAAACCAATTAACTATTGTTGGAGCTTGAAAGTGATAAAACGGACAAATTGGTGACGGAAAAAATCTCCTCGATGGTAACGGGCGCACGGAACATGGATGGCCACCATTTAATACCCCCTCTTTTAAGGGGGTGGCGGGGATATAAAGTGCCAGCGGCATGACACATTATTTATCATTATTTAAATGTTGGTCTTTATATTTTTTTGGAAATGAAAGATTTATTGACGATTCGGGATTCCGGCATTCCGATCGGTTTCTCCTACAGAATCTCTGTGTAAACAAGTCGAAAGACATTTTACCCTCGCGGATACAAGTGAACGCAGCTCGTGTTTGTTTTCTCTTATTATTTAGAAAATTCATATATATTTAGTTATTTTTATGTTATAAATTGATCGGGACGGCCGGTTCCCTCACATAATGCTAAGTGATACGCTTGACCATGACAAACACAGATTTGAAGGAAACCAATAACTTCATAATGTTTTTACTCTCCTTCAATACCACCTTGCTTAGATCTAAGATGGAGCCTACACACAATAAGCAGTCCATAAACCAGTTATTTCATAAACATACGAGTGTACCGACACATTGGGTAACTGATTCATTAGATACATCGCTGCGTATAAATCTAGTGTCACCAATAAAAAGAAACATCGAAATATGTAATGCATGATTCCACTCAAAAATTGATTGTGCAAACACTAAAATCATAAAGCCTTGACACGCCTAACGGATCTGAACAGTAATGATGTAACCACAACTCCATCGGCGTTTACAATCAAGGTCGTAAACGAAATATAAATACATGTTTAACACTAGACAAGGCGTTGTCAAAACTTGCCAATTAGCTGCAAAAAAAAAAATTTTTAATATAACGTTCCATTGCAGAATATAGTTCTTCCACACACCATGGTTACGGGGGAAGAAACCCACCACACGGGCCCAACGCGGATGGGTGAGCGTTAACGACTACCATCCAGTGGCGTGCACTCCATATATGCAAATAAGCAGTGCATACACTGTGCGTCTACCCGGAAGATTTCCAACATATTAAATGATTCCCACTTTTGATCACAGATTTGATTTGCTGTCATCAACAGTACTCAATTTGACAAAAATGTAAATTATTTATTGTTTTTGCAATTGCCACTCACTTTGCATACCCTGCTCATAATCTCTGTGCACGCCACTGATACCATCCGATTGTAGCCGGGACTGCTTAACAAGACATTACTCTTTCATTGATTGGGGATGAGTAGCGTCAGTTGATTATTTTCCTTCTAACAATATATACTTAATATAATATACTTATTTGTAAAATACAAACACTCCCATACATAATTATTAAACATAGTACTTACCCCGACCAATGCACACATATGTTTATGGACACAAATCTATGTCATCATCATCATCATCAGCTCATTAAACGTCCCCACCGAGGGGCACGAGCCTACCCGTATAGGGTGATTAGGCCATAGTCGTCCACGCGGGCCCAGTGCGGATTGGACGACTTCACACACAACCTTCGAATCTCTTCGCAGGCGTGCATGAAGGTTTCCTCACGATGTTTTCCTTCACCGTAAGAGCGTCGGATAACGTACATATATTTTTCGAAAATTCGAAAATACATTGGTACGTGTCGGGATTTGAACCTCAGCCCTCCCGGTAGGAAGGCAACAGTCCACACCACTGAGCCACCGACGCTCTCAAATCTATGTACTGCCCGGGTATTGAACTCAACCACGTCACCACATTGATCCTCAAATAGGACCTGTTACGTGTCCCCCAACACCATTTGTTATCGAACCCGTATCTACGCGATAAGAGCAATGTTTCGCGGCAAACGGCATTTGTGTAACGTATTAAGAATGATTCACAGCGAGATAAAGTGCCGCCCGGTAACGTATTACTGTTTGTAACTGGGTCGACAGTTTTATAGCGCTAGGTTAGCTATGTTTGAGGAAGTCCGGTCGCTTTTGGCCAAAACACTGGCGTAGCCTCGCCTAAAGTAGAGTATGAATTTGATATTATTCTTATTATCTCGTCTCTCTCTCTTTCTTTATCCTATCGCAGTCCACTGCTGGACGTAGGTTAGATCTCACTCATTCTGCGCCAGGTATTTCGCTTTCCTCGCGCATCTACCACCAGAGACCTGTGAACCGGAGCGGAATTCGACAAAACTGTGTACTGATTAAGTTTTAGACTTCTCTGTATGAAATTTTATTCTCTACTTCTCGCTGATGAGTCAAACTTTTTTCAGTTTAAATAACTTGTTGGCTACATTCTATGGTTATTAGAGCGACGAAAACGAAACCGAAAGCGGTAAGAAATGAGTAAAACTTGCTATATTTTAATGACGAAATATTTAAAATGTCTATTTTTTATGTAAGAGTACTGAACAATTTTTGTCATTTGACTTACGAGTACATATTTATTATTTTTCGGCTTTAAGCCACTTTCTATTGTAAGTCAGTGAATTAAAAAAATGAGTTTATTTTTACTTTCATGAAAAGATAATCGTGTACCTTTTTATGTTGCTTCCACATACATTTTTTTTCAAGCTACATTATAAGTTGCTCATTAATACGTTGCAAAAGTCATCCAGTTTACAAATAAAAAGCGCAACCATCGAGCAAGTGGAATCAGAGCGTAGCTTTAATAGACATATCATTGTTTCAAGTCCCCTAGTCGACAGTTGACAACACCTGACCCGCAACCCGGGTTCACAATACCTGCCAGTTATAGGGTCGTTTTATTAACCTACTTTTATGACGAATGGGATATTCTACCGCTTCATATATTTCAAATTGCTTTTTACAAAATATACGTTTATTACGTTTACTTTTGACTTAATTATGGTACATAATCAGAAACTAAGCTAAATTTTTTTTTTTGTAATTTGCCCTTATCGGTTCTAACCAATGATATTCTGTATATATAAAGGTAGACGCCATCCGTGCCTCAAAAACGAACCGCCGAAGAGAGTACAAATTGTACTCTTTTGTTAAGGTAAATGTACGCTCATTCGAAATATGTGTATGTGTGCTGTCACTGCATTCGGAACACTTTTTTAGATTGTTTTGTGAGCATATCACGAATCTATAGATTTTGACATTATTGGTTCTAACCGCTCAAATCGTCTTAGCTACCGTTATGTAATTTTCTCTAAGATTTGAGTATGCTTATGAATTGAATTTTTATAGATCGAAGCTACCAAAAATCCATTTCATTCATCCTCACATTGAGACACATTCATATAACCTAGACTAGAGTATCAATAAACATGGGCTTGGCGACAGCATTGGTTATTAGCCAATCACACGCGTCCATTGTGTTCCATTAGTCAATCATAAACATCCATTGCCCGCCGTTTAGCCAATCATCGACATTTATGCCTTCATCTAACGCTGTAAGGCAAGTGTAATGTTTCATTATGTAATAGAGGGCTTCACGTGTAGCAATAAAGGTGTCATATTAATATTTTACCCGCTCTCCTTCCGGGAAGAGGTCACGTCTCCCGCTGAGACTGTATTTTCTTTAACGACTCCCAGGAAAATGTTGGAAAACTGTTTCTAACACTTTGAAAACGTTGAGTGTAAAAACAGGAAACGAAAGCTATTTCTGATAATAACGCGTAAGTTGAAGCTAATAAAAAACCTGTATAAAAACATTTTCATTACTTTATTCAGTGTTGATTTGTATAAAACAATCCTTTTGAACACTGTAAATTAATTTAACTGCAGGAGGTAAATAAGTGACATACCAAGTGTCATTTTTAGAGTTTCTTCAGTAACGCAGCGGAATAAAAACCAAAGTATTTGGTCTCTAATTGACCAAAGCCTAATTAAGGATCCGTTTGAAATAAATAATTATAAAGTTGTCGCCAGCCGGACCGATCGCGCCTGACGACTCGCGAAAGGTCGCTTGTGAGGGGTTGGATGAAGAAAGCGGATAGCAGAGATAACTTGCACAAAATGGGATAGACCTCTTATGAACTGCGACACAATACTTAGGACATACATATACGGTTGTATTACTCATATATATACACTTATACACGCAGATATAATTTAATTATATAGTTCACCATCCATTTTAATGATGCTCAAATAGAATTTTCAAGAAACTAAGCTCGAACAGATTTTTCACAAACTTTAAAAGCACTTGCACAAAGTCTTGAGTATAATTAAAAGTCTACCTTATCCGTTCATGTTAAAGTTTTAACTTTGTTGCACAAAAAAAAAGCAAATTCGCTTAGCTCTCCGGTAAAATAAATGGTCCCAACGGACTGTATACGGAATAGTTGGCTCCGGGCCAAATGCTGAGGTCGCTACAGCATTACGCCATAGACGTACATTGAACGGACTGAGCAATACATTAAATATTTCATTAAATATTTAATGAACCTTCTTTTTACCTTTAACCCGAATATGGCACTTTCAATATTTTTGGTTTTCATCTGTATGCCCAAGGAATAAGGTTCCAAATTATGTGGGATCTATAGTAAAATTAAGGGTTAACATATAAGCGTAGGACCGAGATATCTGGCGCAAAATGGGGGACACCTATGTCCAAGAGTGGACTGCGATAGGTTGAAGAGATCATAAGCCATTAGACTGACAGATCAGAAGAACCAATATAAGTTGGTGCTCATTAATAAATATGTATGTCGCAGTAAAATTGTTAAGACCGTTAGACTATAAACTATTCCGCGAGATTGTAAACTGTCGAAAGATTGTTAACCGTAACATATCATATAAGATCAGTTACCATCTAACTCCTAATTAAGATACTAGTGGTTATAACTAATATATTTTTATTTACAACATTACATATTCGGTAACTAAAATATATACACCCAAAGATACTAGTTACATTAGACAAAGATAATTAATGCGTCATCGAAATACATGTGAATTCATTTAAATACCTTGTAATTGATAAAACCGCATTAAATCCGTGCTCGCTCAGTGAATTGCTAACAACAACTCAGCGCGCGTCATCATGTATTATTCCCAACACGTAGTCGGGGAAGTCTACTTCTAAAATCTAGACGTTTCTGTAGTCACTGGGAACAGTGCAAACGTGCCAATGTTACGAAACTCTGGCGATTGGACACAATGGAAGAGCTGAACGTTTGAGCGAACTTGGTCATACATTATGATCCATTATTAGTCCTAGTTGATGAATAAATCGAACAAGACCTATCTGTGTAATGCTCCTATTGTATTTATAACAATTAATTAACATACACTTTCTTAATTTTATAAATAAATATCCACTGACATTCACACAGCGCATCTAGCCCCAAGTTAAGCGTGAAGCCTGTATTATGGGTACTAAACAACGGATAAATAATATACTTATATAATTTCTTTTTTGTAAATACATCCATATTATACATTTTAAACACCCAGACCATTACAAACAGACATGTTCATGCACACAAATGTTTTTACTGCCCGGGGATCGATCCGGAACCCTTGGTGTTGCAGTCGACCTCTCAACCGTGACACCAAATGGGTCGTCAAAATATTATATTTATTTTTATAAATAAGTAATTTACCAGCCCTATATTTCTTAATTTTTTCTTGTTGCTTCTCCAAAGATTACTTAGACGTAATCGCTCGTAGCGATAAAGCAGGCTCTTAACCAATGTTTCAAATTATTTTGGGTTTTGTTTTGTTAGTAAAAACAACGGCTATCAAGCTTTACTATCTCCGGTCAATTAGGACTATACAATTACTTATACTCGTAATACCCAACCAAAGCCGGGGCGGTTCGCTAGTTTTGTAATAAAGACAAAACAATTTGAAAACAGATTCAGTTATACGATAAGTTATCGCGACTGACTCCCATTACATCGATACGACGTCATTTTCGCCTGATTAAAACACATATTTATGAGTAAATGTATCATAAAATGCACATTTATCACGCATTTGAAACCAATGACAAACGGTTGTATAATCATTGTTTAAAAACTTAACGCGGATTTATTTATAAATAACTTTAACAGTGTGTTGCAAATTGCAAGTAACGTAAACAGTAGAAACGTAAGTCGTCGGTGAACCCATTAAACGACGGGAATCCAGACACAATATAATTCTATTGTGTCTAGCGTCTAAAGGCGTCATTGGCGGTCAAAGAGTTAATAGAGCCAAAAGAAGTGATGCGCTACGTTTATGCGGTCTCAACTCCAGAGTCTCCAGAACTCGTCACCTCGTCGAACTACGCCACCCGTGCCTCAAAAACGAACCGCCAAAGAGAATACAGTTGTAGGCTCTTTGTTTAGGTAAATGTACGCTCATTCACTCACTCACTGCATTCGGACACTTTTTTCGATTGTTTTGTGAGCATATCACGAATCTACACTTTTTACATCATTCAGCTTCAGACCTGTGAACTAATCCCGCATTTAGCTCCCTCGTTTTGTTCGTTGGGTTGCGTTATATACCTAGGCTCTAAGGTAGCAAACGATAATACTACTTTAACGCAGTACATTTCCGAATCTGAAAGGCTACAAACTACCACTCACCAGGATAGAAGTCGTGCGACTTGGACATCTTGACCCTGGCGCCGGTGTCCTTCTGCAGCTGGGCGATGGTCTCGCCGCCCTTGCCGATGATGGCGCCCGCCACCATGGATGGCACCAGCACTTTGAAGTGGTACGTCGGCTCCACCGCTGCACAATCATATTATATTCAACATTAATATATAGAAAAAGAAAAATATTATTTAAACATTAATATAAAGGTAGAAAGAAAGAATATACATTTTTTTAACTACAAAATTTAACATCAAATATAAGGACTATGCAATATATAACTTTTAATGAATTGAATGAGTTCAATTATGAGAAACGTTTAAATTCGAGCTCTGTGTCACGTCTAGTTTGGTGGTGATGCATGGTGATGAAAATATTTTTCACTCATAATTGTGTCGGTCACTTGAAAAGTAACTGAACTCCATAATAAAATTACAAAAACAAATACCCACTTTGACAATATACATACATGAATAACCATCATATAAAGTAAAACTACTGATAAAGTTGCTTTTTGTTTTGTTGGAAATTCTGAATCAAATATTCATAAATTTTAATGCACATGACTGAACACAAGTCAAGTATTCCACGTCAACGCGTCACACTATCGACACGGAAACGTCAAATTGCATTGAAACTTGACATTTCAGTGACGTTTACCTTCGCCCACCACTGACAGTGACGTAGGGTTGGAGCGTAACATGCGAAGCGCTCTGAGTACCCTTAGCTACAGTATATATTCGGGATATAACCTTACGAAGATAAATGTCAATAATCATGTCAAGGGAAATAAATGGCCACAATACCTTAACTCATGGAATTATGCCCCCTAATCATTTTGAACATAAGCGATATTAGGTAACCATTGACAGGTGGCCAGAATATTGCTCGGATTCAGGCAGGACACGCCATTGGATTACCGAAAGATTGGTAACCCCCAGTTTCAGTTTCATCAAACCCAGTGGCATGCACTCCATATACGCAAATAAGCAGTGCATACCCCGCGTCCAGACAACCCCAAAATCGCCAACATATTCAATGATTTCCACTTATTCGCCTATTTTCCTCTACAAATTTGAAACCATAGGCAATCTGCTGTCATAAACAGCACTCAATTTGACAATTGTTTAAATAATTTATTGTTTTTGCGATTAGTGTGTTACTTTTACCCTACTCATAATCTCTGTGCACGTCACTGATCAAACCCATTTTTTTATGTTCATTTTTTTATGAACAGGACGGTCAAGACGCTCACCTGATCGTAAGTGATACGCCTGACCACGACAGAGCGGCATTGAAGGAGACCAAGAACTGACAGACAGTTATCATCATAACCATCAATGCCGCACTGCGCCCGTCACCCACACAACAGATGTCAGGTCTCTTATACCCGGTAATTACAACTTGAATAAACGTAACTTCAGTAATCGTCAGACTTGTAATTTTGCACGAGAGCAATCACAGCACCACGAGTTATGCTTAAAGTTCACCGCGGGAATGCTTGTTTGAAATTTAAGAATAATAACTTTGCTTTTGCCAATTTAAACTAAGCTCGTTACCTTGGGGTGTAAGACAGAAAAACACGAGCGATATTAAACAACGCAGTATTGCCACCTTAGCCCTTTTGTAGCTAGATCTAGCACGTTTTACTATAGGTGAACTCCTTTTTTAACGATTTAGCCCGAAAAGAGCAATCTAGCTCATATTCACTGTCTTGAAAATATTAGCAAATTATGAAGATTTCGACATGCTAACAAGTACTTTTTGCTATTTTATCGGTCATGATGACCTTTTTTTAGACGCTCTAAAAAAATGGCTTCATGACATGAGCATTTCAGCATTTTAGAACAGAAAATCTTTTGATGCTCAATCTAGCCCTCAAAAAGCCCTCTTTCGAAAACTGAGGTGGCAACACTGAAACAACGTGAACACAGCACTCTTGGGTTTAAATGTCGCTATATATTTGTATATGAGCTTTACGTTAATTCAAGAAGAACGACATGAGTTTGAATAAAGTATAAATGCTTTGGTTTAAACTTGAAATGAAGAGAGAGCGAAATAATTATAGAAACTTTCGCAATGCAATATGTTTTGTATATGATTATTTTACTTTGTAATAAAATGTTCCATTCTCAACATGTTTAAATGGTAATTACGCAGAATTTAGCATTTCATTATAACAGTTGGAAGTTTAGCAAATTGAAGATTTTCTACCAACTGTTTATTTTGTGTGCTTTTATAGTAGCAAGAGATGTTTCCACGATGGTCTGTTCTCAGATTAATATTTTTAAAAACTTTTTAGTAATTGAATGTTTAATGATGTTAATTTTTGTTTGTGTTTTGTTTCACCATCATATATTGCTTATGTTATGTAAACTTAAGTTGAATAATTGGAGGATGAATTTGACTTTAGCAGTCCAGGCATGCGAACAATCGCATCCAACATATTATTTTAACTTAGGATTCTCAACCAATAAACAATATGTAATAGTAATTTGTTGTCTCATTACACTTATATAAATAAATCACGTGTAAAATGTATATACTAACCTTATGTTCAGTCCCTTTATTGGAGGAATTACAGCAAAAAATGTTTATTTTTGTTAGGTATACATGCGATCAGAGGTCACTTATAATAAATGCATTATATCATATGCCTATGTATAGTGATGTATACGTACATTTTGTTTATAAATATGTTATAATTACATTTATTTAAATGCTATAGAGAAAATAAATGACAGTTCATATTAAAATAAAAAAGCAACTAACTTAAATAAGTACGACATGTATTTCAGCCTTACTAGCGTGTTGACAAGAAAAAAATACGCAGTTCATTAGAATGTCTATACTAAACAAACAAAGCTTTCCTATAAATACCTACAAAGATGTGAACCCGTGACCGTGCGCTCCGAGCTAATTCTGTGCCACTACAACCAAGGCCGTCCATACACCACTAATTAATTTACTATTCATTAATCAAAGACCTCGTTAACGACTGTATATGTTATTGAAACAAAAACAATACTACCAAATGTTCATCATCAGCTCATTAAACGTCCCCACCGAGGGGCACGAGCCTACCCGTATAGGGTGATTAGGCCTTAGTTGTCCACGCGGGCCCAGTGCCGGTTGGACGACTTCACGCACAGCCTTTGAATCTCTCTCAAGGTGTGTGCGCGGGTTTCCTCACGATGTTTCCCTTCACTGTAAGAGCGTCGGATAATGTACATACATTTTCGAAAATTCGATAACACATTGGACGATCTATAACCACAGCCCTCGCGGTAGGAGGGCAACAGTCCACAATAAACCATAACATATTACCAAATGTTACCAACGGGGATTGATCCCTGACCATTGTTATACAAACAAACGTAGCTGCGGTACTGTTGACCTCAATTACATTGGTACATGATACAGCGAGCAAGTAGCCAATTGAGGGAGCATCTCAACTAGTATTTATGACTATAAAGCGAACAACAACGAGTTACTATGGAATAAAAGGACACTCGCAAAATCTAAGACAAACAGGAACAGTGTTTAACTGCCAGTGACGCCTTAAAGCGTAACAAACAATAGCATTTCCATTGTTTCTGGAACCCTAGCGGTCAAAGGGTAAAGGGATACCTTTCTTATGCAACTTAATTAACACGCAATGGAGCGAGCTATACTCGGAGCAAAGTGTCGTTGACTCGGGGATATCATTAATAAATCAAATAAACATCCCGTTTCAAAATGTAGCCTAGCGGAGCGACTTACTCAAAATTACTAAGCTCCGTAAACTAAAGAAAACACCAAGTAGATAATAACTTTGATTGTAACACAGTTACTATAGTAGAAAAGAGCCAGTTTCGAGTCGACCCAATTCCGCCTTGCGCTTCAGGGAGCTTGGCGCCCTTCCCGAGACGCCGCCTTACGGGGCAGCTGGTTTGAGGCGGTTCCAAATTGGAAACGTACGGAAATGACACGCCGCGCTGCATGCCACGGATATATGAACCAAGACTGGATGTGCATGTGCAGTTTGGATGATTGGAACACCGTGATTTGGCCTCACAAGAAGCTCGATAACTACTTCATTGAACTAACATTAAGTTAATAAAACTATGGAATAAGAACGAAAAACCAGCTCTTTTCTGTTTCTTTTTCCAAAAAAAAAAATTGATATCTTAGACCAATAAATAATCTAAAAACATTCACACAGCATCAAGCCCAACTTTATCAAAGAAATAAACGATATCCAACCACACTCAAAAACCTTTTTTTTAATAATAGACGGTCAAAGACTCGCGGGAAACTGTTCGCATAAATTGTCTTTCCGCGATTAGTCTTGGAGCATATTAGAGACAATATGACGAATATTAAATATTAATTTTGTATTATCCCTAAGCCGGAGTTCGAGTTCTACTTTCGGACGCTCTTCGTTTAAATGTTTAAAGTTGAGAGCCATCTGCGCTCGCTACTTGCCTGTTGAAGCTGTAAAGGCCACCTGTGGCCAACAGCAGTAGTTATTTGGAAACAAAAAGCGTTCCTTTTGTGTACCAACAGTAACCACAAACAAAACGTGACATAATCCACAACTAATTTCATTAAAAGCCGTTACGTTACGTTTCGTTAGAAGAAACCATTATTTGCGACGGGCAACCCTATTCGCGCAATGACGTCACAGCGGTAATGCGCCGCGATGCGCGCCGTAACCTTGCAGCGTGCTATGTTTAGACGAACACTTTATATGGCATAGCAAACGGAACCAATATTGTGCGCACAATGCCTTGGGTGCCCAACTTTTTACTGTTTTTGTTTTTACTGTTTTTCGTTTTTTTTAAAACAGGCATAGCAATACTTTGTATGTGCGATTTAAGGATACGGTTTATTCTTGAAGATTTGCAAAACTTTTCCACTGCAACTTTGTTTTGCTGATGTCGATAACTTTATTACTCTCAGAATAACATTATTTCTGAGTTGAGACCGCGTCCTAGCATTACCGTTCGTAATATACAAGTTTCAACCTATCGCAATCCACTTCTAAACATAACTTTTTATTATCCATCGTGCAACTCAAACTGAGCTAAGTTTTATCAATCTTCGAGGTAACTAATCCAAAAGTTGATTATAAGTACAGCTGTTGAGTAGTTATACAAAGGCTGAGAGTCTGCGCTTGTCACTTCAACGAAAGGTCCACCCGAAAAAAGCAATCTTATTATCTTTATGCACGCTACTGCCAAGAAGCATTGTAGAAACGCCACAAATGGCCGGGGCAAACGCGGTGGACAATGTGCAAAGTAGTTAATTTGTGGCCGCGCACAGTCGCAGATGTAGGTCACGGGTTCAGGCGCGCGATCGCAGATTTATGCCGGCTACAACTTATCTGGGGATAGGGCTGCCAACTATCTGTATTTTGTATAATAAAGAAATATGAATTATCTTTTATTTTAACAGATTAACTTTGGGATTTCTAACATATAAGGTAAACTCCCCATAGCCATAAAATAAATATCACATAATTATTGATTATCCACATGCATTATTCATGTTCATAACATTCATACAACGCAATCTAGCCCCAAGTTAAGCGTAAAGATTGTATTTACGGGTACTAAATAAGGGATAAAAATACGTATATAACTTTTTTCTAAATAAATACATGTTATACACAGAAACACCCAATACACACAAACATGTTAAAAACCACAAATGTTTGCACTGACTGGGAATCGGACCTGAACCCTGGTGTAGTAGCCGACGTGTCAACTATTACACCAAATGGGTCATCCAACCAAATAGTTGATAAGCCGGTGATAGCCCTACAGCCCTTGTTGTCATCGTGCCAACAGCTTGTACAATAAAAGATACGTGTGACGACGGAGATGCCGTCCGTGTTAACGTTGCAATCAATGTGTCACTCACTTGTACAACATTTATCTACTTAATGAAGTAGTTTTGATGTCTTGTACAAGGGAAGATATTTATCTTAGTAACATTTTAAAATCCAAAAAGATCATAGAGCAAATCTTAAGCGGTAATTAGTATCTGTTTATTCACTACAAAAATGATTATTCCAGGTTATAATAGATTATTAATGGTGTGATTACTTAATCTGTAAACAAACCTGTGGTCACTACAAACTAATGTGTGACAGTTTTGGCGTGCATTGACAAAGAATTTTACGAGCTCGAGTATTCTACTGGAGCCATTAAACTAACCTACTCTGTTAAAGTGTTTAACTTTGAAATACTAGTTCCAGTTACAGATAATTAATCAAAGATAATAACTGTTAGAGTTTATTCTAAACTGTCGTTTTACGGGGTGATATAAAGATAATTTGTCATCTTTCTAAGATCCGAGAGAAAATATTAACATCCAACGCAGGGAGTAAATTTGATTCAAATCCAAGAAAAATACATCGTATGATATCTATATAACGTATAGTCTACATCTGGAATATGATTGCCTCAATATCTATTGTCTTAAAGTGTACGCCTCCGTCGTCTTTTAAACCACTAATCATCAGAGATGCGCCAGTTATCTCAAGATTTATATTGATTAACAATCGCGAATAATAAATTCCAACGTATTGACCGATTACAAATGTTATTTTACAAGAAGCCAACGACCCGAAATGTATTTTGAGACTACAGAAAGATTGTTAATATTAAAACAGAATCGACATTGTGCCATTACATTCTAAACCTTAACACAACGAAATAAAGCGCAGAATCTGATTAGCTAAAGATGTGTGTATCTACGGAGACAGGCAAAAAGTGGGCGACAATCGATTTGGATGATATGACGTTATCAAAAGCGGGCAGCCGGGGCGCGGTGACCTCCTGCATTACACATGAGCGCTATCGGCCTGGCCTCATGCCCGATTTCGGATATATCGCACCAGATGGGCAGTTCAATTAGTGCATACATACAAACGTGACGTCGTCGACCGGCAAGATTTTTAGAAGAAAAAGGTAGAGGTAATTTATAGGAGCCATAAAGTACGAATGTGTTGGCTCGAACGGATTCTTTTTTTATATCAAAAGTGAACGGGACGTTCAGTTCGCTCACCTCATAATAAGTGATACGCCTGACTATGACAGAAGAAGAATGTTGAAGAAAACTAATAACAGTAGGTACGTTGTCATTGGATTCGACCAATATATATTCGACCGACATAGCCCAGAGGATTAGCAAGTTGAAGTGGCAGTGGGCAGGACACATAGTGCGTAGAACCGATGGCCGATGGGGCGGAAAGGTTCTCGAGTGGCGTCCACGTAACGGAAAGCGAAGCGTAGGCCGACCCCCAACCAGATGGACGGATGATCTGGTTAAGGTGGCGGGTAGCAGATGGATGTCAACTGCAAGGGATCGGTCCGCGTGGAAATCATTAGGGGAGGCCTTCGTTCAGCAGTGGACATAATTGGGCTGTAATGATGATGAATGATGATGACGTCGTCATTATTTCCCGTCAACACTGCCCTGCACCCGTCAAGCGAGAAAACAGATGATATGTCTCTTAATCTCTTATACCCCGCCTCTTATAGCTACAGTGGCCTCATCCCGAAACACAGAAGTGCAAAGCACTCCTATTTCCCGGGACGATATATTGCACAACCGCCAAGTAATAATATTAGGTGGTAGACTAAATACTGAGTCGTCTAGGTAGGTACCACCGCAGTGCCAGATATCGTCCATAAAACAGGAGGGTTATGCACTGTAGCTAGTGTATAAGAGATAAGAGACCTAACATCTGTTGCCTTGCGTGACGGGCGCAGGGCGGTATTAATGAAGAATAATAACTGTCTATCAGTTGTTGGTCTTCTTAAATGCCGCTCTGTCATGGTCTGGCGTATTACTTACCATCGAGTGATCGTCTTAACCGTACTGTATACATATAAAATAAACAAAATGGTCGTAATCGGGGTTACACTGAAGATACTTCGTTCGCCTTTAGAGCGTAGCGCCTTGATATTGAAAGATTAAATAAACGTCGCTATGTAAGTAGCTTAAAATCTATTCCGTCACTGTGAACCCCGTGTAATCAGGGCCGGGCGCCGGGTTATCGCCGAGCGCGGCCCACGCGTGATTTATTACGCGTGTCAGCACCCGCGACCTATTGCCCTGTACATTACACCATGAAAACGCCATAACGATACATTAACGTACGCAAAACAGGCCAAATTGTGCGTAGTGATTTGCACATTGGAGTTTTAAACATGGCACAAAAAAAAGACAGAAATATTGATAAAACATATCAGCACACAGCAGGCCATCATCATCATCAGCAGCTAATTATATCACCATCGAGGGGCTACGAGCCTACCCGTAAAGGGTGTATAGGCCTTAGTCGTCCACGCAGGCACAGTGCCCACGCACAACCTTTGAATCTCTTCATAGGCGTGTGCAGGTTTCCTAACGATGTTTTCCTTCATGGTAAGAGGGTCGGATAAACGTACATACATTGCACATAGGTATATTGCCAAAATACTTATCATGTGTATCTTTATCAGATTTATGTTCCTAAAATGAACCCGTATATCAAAATCCATATAACAAAAGATTTATTTTATATTGCTTCTATCCACAAAACATTTGCCGCATGCAAGCCCCTATTTCGAAGCCCTTACAAGACAACGCGTTCATCATTTATACAAGAACTTTGCTTGTCATCGCGCTAAGTGCTTTTTGACACGTCACCAGACAATATAAGCATATATTTTCAAGCTATTCACGCATGGCTAGTTTTTTCCGGTCTTTTCTCCCATATCCTCATTTAAACATGATGAGGTCTCTCACTTAATGAGCAAATATTGAAATAACGTTATCATTATGCATTTAAGAGATTAGAATATGTAAACAAAGGGCACGATTATTTTACGATCGACCATATTTCCGCACCTGGACTTATTCTGGCCACTGCTGGACTTGCTGAAATTCGCTGGTGGAAGCTGGATGAATAAGCGGAGGACTGTCAAGTTGTTTGTATAAAGTAGATTGATGATTTATCATTGCAACTCTACTTTGGGGGCCGAGAGGAAA
>PQWD01006217.1:0-218559 GCA_019425675.1 Leucinodes orbonalis
GTACCAACCTTCTTAAAGTGAGGCCATTTTTAAATAATACATTAGTTTAACGCTACGTTCCACAACGGATTCTATTATGAATAAGAAAAATTAAGGTACCATGTATATTACATACGAGTACAATTTCTCCGATGAAAACAAAAGCACACCTATCCTTTCTTGATGATAAAAAATGGGTTTAAAATCCGTATTGTGAAGGTAATCGTTAAATGAAAAACATAAATTTTCAATCACATTAACTATTGGGTGAAAGTAACACATGCAATTACTTTTTTATTTATTGCAATGTGGTAACAATTTCCCTTGAATGACTATTGTAACTGACTGTTTTTATTTGTCAAAAGCTTACCAAAATGCTATCAAATTATAAAGACGATGAAATTGGTTATATTTTTCGTTGACAAATCTGAATATAGAATATTTAGTGAATAAAATAAGGTATTTTTTAGAAGTTTATATACAAAAATCATTATTTAAATAATTTAAATGTAGCTAAACATACATAGTTCAAGCGTTGCTCAAATCAATTTTTACGTTTTTAAATGAACATTTTACAATCTATATTCAATCAAGAGATCAATATTACTTATATACTCAGATATAAATGAGAAATTTACCAATAAGACAAAATTGAAGTAAATAAAATTGAAGAGTAAATAAAAACGGAAATTAAAATTATGAGTGAGTTAGAATGATAAGTTGCATTGAATGAAGTAGCCTCGTGATTATTAAAATTGACACCCTTAAAAAATAAAATATAATATTATGCAGCTCACAAGGCATAGCTATGATATGTATTTTTGAGCTTCGAGCCACGGTAACAAAATTCATTGAGAAAACAGCCCATATGTTCTTAACCTATTTAATTATAGTCAAATATAAATCAAATGCTATGGATACTACATGGAAGAGAGATAAAAGAGAACTCAGGATAAAAGAAATCCGATAAAATTATCCCTTATCAAAAACAAAATTACATACAAGTTCGATTGGCATTTGACAGAATTACTTAAAAACTAAAACAAAACTTTAGGTAAGGCCGCCAAGAGAACACCGACTTGACAGTTTGCTGAATGTTAGACAAAGTGACTTTACGAGAACACCTTTTTTATTTGCGGAAGACCTGTACGAAAGTCGCGTAGTAGAGATATTATGGTTCCATTTCTATAAATATCACTAACTTTTAAGTCAAGCTTACATTCCCTCTACGTATTCTTTTATTAAATATTACTTACAAGTTGCACTTTCCCTTAGCAAACGACTTTATTATTAAAATAACTAAACTAATCTTTCAACATATACACAATAAAATATCTACATAGTTCATCGCTTCTTCAATACTGATATCAATAATCAATTTATCTACAATTTATAGACACAAGAATAACATTAATTTCATATAAGTTTTCTTATTTATTTGGCTTATAATGGCTAACTCTTAGTGGAATGGTTCTAAAATTATGCTCAGTATCTCACAAAAACATTTGGACAATCTTTGGCACTAAAATCTTAAGTCTAGAAGTCTTGGAGACAGAACCAAAGATCTTGCATTGTTTTCTTACACTAGTTTAACTTATACTCTTAAGTCACATTATGAGAGAGTCAGACAGTCCGACTAGCAACTCTTCACTGATAACAATATCCACAGCGCTAATGAGAATTCATGTACTTAAATAGAGTCCAAAACTGCTTGAACAGTTTCAACGCAGTGGGGGATTTGATTATGTTCTTGTTTACGTCGGTGGTCATACGAAGTCGTTGACCTCCAGAGGATTCTCGGCTTTATCAACGCATTTGCGAATGGCGTCGAGGATGGTGACGATTCGCCGGTCGAGGGCTGCTAGGTGCGGCTCCCATAGGACGGGGTTGACAGGGTCCTCGCGCAGGCTTTCTCGAAGATGTTTCGATAGTGGTATGCCATTATGGTACCTTACAGAAGCAAAACAATTATAATAACTCCACAATTCACTAACACTACGAGTTATTAAGAGTTAAAGTATCACTCATGGGTGAAGACTGTCACTTACCATCAGATGGAAATGTTTTCCATCTGATGGTATTATATGGATTTGGTTTCTGTCTATTTTCTTCCTAAAGAAGCTGTTTTATTAAAAATAAGAACTATTGCCTGCAAACACAACTTTTCTGTCATCATAACTAAAGTCTATGACAATTAAAAAACATTAATTATATCATTAGATACATATAATAATATAAACTACACCAAGACCAATGACCATTTTTTAATAGAATTTAAAAAAAAAACAAAAGAATTTCTACAACGGCTCTTTAGGTGAACTCGAAAAGAATAAAGCAAAAGTATTGTATACATACTTAAGCAGCATTTGTAGTGTGGTATGCCGCACTGTGCAGCACTGCAAAAGTGGCGCTAGTATACTGAGCTCGTCGTGGAACGCTTTGCCGAACGCCCTTCCTTGGTCCAGGTGCAGTGTGAACGTCTCGTTGCCAAACATTCTGTAAATGAACATCATCATCATCAGCTCATTAAACGTCCCCGCCGAGGGTCACGAGCCTACCCGTAAAGGGTGTATAGGCCTTAGTCATCCACGCGGGCCCAGTGCGGATTGGCCGACTTCACGCACAACCATTGAAATTTATCGCACGCGTGCGCAGGTCACCTCAGTATGTTTGCATTCACCGTAAGAGCGTCGGATAAACGTACATATAATTTCGAAAATTCGGAAACACATTGGTACGTGGCGAGATTTGAACCTGCACCCTCCCGGTAGGAAGGCAATAGTCCACATTGAACCACCGACTCTCTCCATCGTCCAACATTGTCATCATCAGCCTAAAACGTCACAGGACACAGCAATCCCACATACCTACGAGTATGCGAAGATTGGACTGATCACCCTCCACGCGTGTTCATACGGATTAGTGGATTTAATGTCTACCATTCTAGGATTGAAGCCAAGAACGATCCCTTTCGAAGCACAGAAACATCATCATTATTCTTCCTTCAAAACAATGGTTGAAAGTGACCAGCCTGTAATGTCCCAACCAGACTAAGAAAAATCGCACGTTTTTTTACTTTCACTATGTGGTCGTTTGCTCAGTTAACAGGTTAAGTCTATCGAAACTCCCAGGCACAGGGCAAACAAAAATGTCTGTCCTAGAAGGGAAACTAACCCACGATTCGCAGCTTTTATTGAAGTGGAGTCTACATCAATTCCGAAAAATCATTTTTGGACTCCTGTAAAAATAGCACAAAAAATCATCGTTAACTTACTTGAAGGTTTCATAATGATGCCTGTCCATATTGCCGGTAAGGAAATCGAATATGGACATATCCATCAGATCGAGCAGCCGTCGGCCCGAGTCGTAGTGGCGTAGTCCGCACCTAAATAAATTAAAAATCAATACCATTAATACAAAATGATATTTCAATCTGTGCAGATGGATGGAAATTAATAAAAAATATATAAACTTCATAATTTGTTTTATATTCAAATGATGAATATATAATTTAATAACAATCGATTGCTACTATATTACTTGAGCTAATGCGATCTTAGTAGGTACTAATATTGTAAACACTAACGTTTGTAAAAACGTATGTATATGAGATTGTTTATAGTAAGAATTATTAATTCGATTTTGATGAAACGTTGCAAAAATAAAGCTTGAACAGCAGAATAACACACTTGCTTTTTAAAATTGAAGCGCTGCTACTCGTAATTATTCATATTTTACATAATGCCGAAGGAGGGTTTACTTAGTTAATAATAAAGTAATTCAAAGTATTTACTGTATCACAGTAGTCGGACTGCAGTTCCCATTGAGCTTTTCGCCTTTTATGATATGATCGTCGCCACGGATGCCGCCAGACCTGTTTATGGAATATCAACGTATTAGGTACAAATAACCGTATAAAATAGGAAACTATGGCAAATCAAATCACAAATTTAATAAGGTTTAAAACAACTATATGTATAACGAGTTTAAAACAACTATTTAGTTGTATATATCTTATACATTTGTATAAGAACATCTTAACCTTTTGAACGCCAATGACACCTAAAGGCGTCAGAAACAATTCATTTTCTATTGTATCTGGATTCCTGGCGTTCAAAGGGTTAAATAAAAAAAACCCGCCTAAATTCATAAACTACACTAATCTCACTAACCTTTCGTTCAGCCAAATCTGAAGACGGCAAGAAGGCAGCAAAACTGCCCTCCAACATGTCAGGGTTACCACAGATAGCGTGGCCCGTGTCACAGTAGTAAGAACACTTCCCGTGGAAGCAGAAGTTGTTGGCTGGCGACACGAAGAACGTTTTGAGGATATCACCTCTGTGACGTCATAGATCTCAGTGGTCATGTTGAGCACACGTCCCACGACCGGCATGGCGCGACGGAAGCCCATTATCCTGGAGCGCAGACAATTTGCGTCACAATTTGCTACAATCTATTCTATTTCTGTACTGAGTACCTACATAGGTAGACTATCCTTCGTTAGCGAGGCGTAGGCGCACAATGTCGGAAAGTGTATATAATAACAATTGGCTTCATTATGGAATTTAATTTAGAATTGTTATAATAGAACATAGGATTTGGTTTTTATTTAAAGCTTGATAATATGTTGTTAACTGATAATACGCCGTGTGCTATTATGACCTACTCTATTTCCCACCCTTTCTCTGCGCATGAGTTTGTAAGGACTACCATTTAGCAGAAATCTATCTTCAGATAATATTTAAGAATAGTTCAATATATGAAGTAGACCTAAAAGCAGTCACAAACTTTGATGTTAAAAATTAAATAATAAGCTTAAAGCGTGTTTTTCTCAAACTATTATTTTTTAAATATATCTTTTACAAATGCTTTTAAATCGTATATTAAGTAATGTTGTTTTGTGTAGATACAAGACGTACGAAATCATATAAATTTTATATTAGACAAATGCAAATGTATTTCGCTGTGTAAATTTTGGAAGTCAATTTATAACAAGATCACAATTATAAAAACTCTTGGAATTAGTATAAGTAAATGGTTAATGGTGTTTTTTACAGGTTCTCACCAACATTGCAACAAACTCCTATAACGACAATGGCATATATACTAGCTTAAACTATTGACTTGTCAAGGAAATGTGCTTTGTTTGATATATATGTTAACAACTTACCATCAGTTAAATTCCTCACTAGTGTTTAACTTTGTGTATTTACATCACATGCAAATATTGGTCCATATATAAAACAAGTCATTAGAGTGACAACTTATTTTAATAGCAAACAAGTATGAATCAGAGGCTTGGCTATTTATACACGATACTTAGATATACACTTTATTGCTCACAGTTTTATGAAGATAATAGTATCACAAAAAAGTCAAACAATATAGTAAATCAAGGCGGCTGTGTCGCTACGAGCGGTCCATTCCAGGCAACCTCTGGATAAGGAACAAGTAAAAGAAGTTACATAGTTAAAGTGAGATACATGGTGACTAACCTGTCAAGGTGGAAGGCTGCAATTTCAGCGTTATGCCTTTCGTAGTCTGAGAAGTAGAAATGATTAGGTAAGGTCTGGACTTCTCTGCCGAACCTGTGGACAAGTATACAATATTTGATTATGTCACGTGTCATTTATTTATGTATTATTTATGCACACATAAACATAGAAAATCAACAATAATAATTGAAATATAAGTACAAAGATACTGCTTATTCCAAATGGAATCTCTTCCAGCAGCAGCAAAAAAGGAAAATAAATAACTGAAACAGGCAGATTAAGTGCGCATATATAAGCATAGTATGCTACGATATCTTGAACAAATATAAATATAATAAATATACATATTCAATAAACATTCATGATCAAATTTTACTAATATTATGAACGCGAAAGTTTGTAAGAATCTATGAATGCATGGATATACGAGTATGTAAGTATGTTTGTGTTTGTGTAGTGATAAAACTTAAAAATTATGAAGCTAATACATAAAGACTAAATATTATCCCCAAATACCCATATAAAATAAAATTTAAAGCCAGATTGCACTGGACCTGTGTGGCGGACAACTGCCCTAACCCAGCAGATAACTCTATGACTGTAATTATAAACACAAAAGAGGATCATTTATATATGTTTATATAAATACAGAAATGAAGTGGAACAAATAATGTATAAGAACACATACATTATATGTTCCGCTTCATTTCTTTATTTACTTTGTTCCTTATAAGCAATATAACCTCGACAGTTATGATGAACTCTACCCTTTTTGTTCGGCTTGCAAAATCCTACATAAAATCCAAAATGGTCAAGGCAAATCATAAAAAATACCAGAGAATCCTTTTGAAATCATTCCAAAATTACAAAATGGTAGTAATTTTTGTCCAAATCAGATCTCTGAGCCGATCGAAAGTGCGTTGACCTTTATAAAATTCCTTTGAAACCCAAGATTGCCTTATCGTTGTTAAATAAAAATGCACTGTCGCAAACTGAGATCCGTAATATTAATAACCTATATTTATGGTTCGTAATAAATGTTTGTTAGTATGTAGGCATATTAGCACCACTTCATTGTTCAATCATATTGTATTTATAAGCACATATTATTACAATTATGCACATATTATTATAAGAATAATCTAATAAAAAATAATAATAATAGAATAATATCTGGGCTTTGAGAATTCAGTACTAAATCATATAAATTACAAGGCGAAAATATTCAAAACCAATAACATTAATGTTATTCTGCATGGGGGAGAAACCTGGAGCCTTTGTAGTAGTTTCTCTTCTAAATGAAATTACCAGGTATCACGTAACCACTTAGGTTAATATTCAAATCGTACCTGATAGTTCAAAGATAGTAAAAAAAGTTTTTTGTCTTATGGACTCCACTTGTTTAGTAAAAATACTACCCATTTATATGTCACAACGTAATCTTAATATGACTTTACCTAATTCTTATTTTAAATCATGAATCTCATGCGTTTTTTTTCAATTTCAAATTACATTGTTTAGAACGACTATTCTTGAAATATTTTAGAAAACTACGTTTTTACCGGGCACATTTCACAGGTCTCTATTAACTTCTTATGATTTAAAGCCAAAATATGTTTGGTAATCCAGTTGTTCATATAAAGCTTCATTATCATTTTATCGACTTCTGAACTACTCTCTCTCCTCTCTTTGCAACTATCGACGTTCAGGGAGTTGACGTATGACCTGAGCTACATCGGCAAACACCATAACTCGGCAACGTAACATTTCGAGTTTTTAAAGTTGGCTTAATGCTCGAAAGGTTAACTGGGAATCCTTATATCGCAACCTCGAAATATCTGTTAAAAAATAAATAAAAGCTAGAACACTCAGTACAAGTGTGGCGTAGAGTGCGCAGAGTGCAAAAGCGATGTGCTCCGATAAGGCACGATTCTGGCGCGCTCTTTGCTAGATTTGTGATCTCTGAGGTAATCTGTGCAGGGAGCTTACGTCACTACCGTGGCCTTTGATCGATGCCCACATATAGTGTTAATGTATCGATTATACTTGATAATTACTATCTCATCAAAACTGAATCTGTGTGTGCGCCACATTAGTAGGCGTTGATATGTAAAAATCACGTGTGGTCATTTAACTCTCTCAACAGTGCTGTATCTTTGCATACGATACATTCAATGACTATCATATAACCATTACTTAATAGTGATATAGTGTATAAAACACGCGTGGTCATTAAACTAGATCTTCAATATCATACTCTGTGATATTATTTTATATGTAAATAAAGCTGATATATTAGAATCATTGTAATCAAGAGATTGAGATATCAGAAGATTATGTAATCGAGAGACAAAATTGAAATTAATATTTTCTTGTGAAAAAGTTACCAGCTTATCATAGTACGGAGGGCGTCCGACAGTCCGTTTGACTGAAAAAAGCCTCCACTTCACCATCCTTATTCTCTTTAATTATATGGGTTAGGTTTGGTCTATTATTTACATGTCGTTTGTCAATATAAATTTTTAAAATGAAAAACACATATTAACACTGATGAACAGTAAATTTGTTAAACGAAATCAAGTCATATTTTCAAAAACTACTACCTACCCACATATTAACCCCATACTTAGTTTTATTCAATCACCCTTAGTTTTCATAAAACGTCGACTTATTCGATTGCGCGAATTTTGCTTACGTCGTGTGTTTCCGAATAAATTGACGGAAAAATATTAAAATTAAAACAGATTTTTTTATTTAGATTAGTGTTATACATCAAACTAAGATGCCGAAAGTGTGTGAACCATCCTGATAACTTCTGTTATATTTGTGGTAAACTTACTGTTAAAAATCAACGTCGTAGTTTGACCCCTTTAGTTAAAATTGTTATTTTAATTATGTTGGTTTTCCGGCGCGAAATTTGGACAAAACCTGGATCCTATGCTGTGCATAGTCTGTCACTTTTCTAACATCATGATCTAAAGGTTTTCGTCATATGCCATTCGCAGTTCCATTGATATGGGCCGAACCGAATGACCATGAATTAGATTGTTATTTCAGCTAAACTTCTATAAAAGGTATTAATAACAAATCTAGGCACTCTGTGAACTATCCAAACCTACAATCTGCTCAAAGACCAATCCCACACAGTGATGATTTACCTGTACCTTATGCATCCAGTTAACATGATGTGTTCGAAGAAAATGTATCCGAGAGTTCATACTCCGATCCGAAAAAAAAACAAAAATCAGTGATGGCAAAATAAATGAAGGACTATTTGTAAGGCCACAAATAGGAGACTAAGTGGCTGATAAAGAGTTTGAACAAGAACTTAATCCGATCGATAAGTCCACATTAACATGTTTTCAATTTGACATTGTTTGTAATTTTCTTGGAAACCACAGTGCCGAAAACTATGAAGAGTTAGTGGCTTACAGGGACATGTTATGCAGTATATCTCTCAAGATTCACTTTTTACACTCACATTTGGATTTTTTTCCTTAAAATTTGGGAGCCACTAGCGACGAACACGGTGAGCGATTCCATCAGGACAACATGGAAAAAAATCAAGGCAAGTGGAGTCCGAACATGTCAGCTGACTACTGCTGGACACTCAAAAGGGGTGTACCTGACGCTAATATTCCGGAAATCCAGAATGAACATAAATTATGTAATTTTTTCTTCATTTGAAACTTTTTTTTTTGCCTTTTTTACTTAAAAAAAATTGATGGCTGTTGCAAAAAAACTGAGGGTGACCGAAAATTTTAAAAATGAAAATTAGTTACAGACTAGTTTAGGTACAAAATAACCCATCAAATTACATTTAACTTTTATTAAGGTCATTTTTGTTGATCAGTGTTATACCCTGCAATATATCTTTCAATGTACCGTCCTACGGAAAGGTATACAGCCTTACCGCATTGGAACAGGCAGTTGTGTGCCGAAACCTGCCAGGCGGCCCTTAATTCGGATTGGTGTTATTGACTACCATCTTAAAAAAGGACAACTTAATATACATTCCAAAACATAGAGGACCTCAGAGGAGGATAATATTTTTCCATCACCCTTCTGTGACCAACGATTACAATAGGGGTTTTGGTTGCACGATTGCCTGTCAAACCGCTTGCTACCTGCCAAACCTTCGAGCCCTCGATTAGCTCAATAATAATATGTGCACAACAAAACAATTTCATGAAGTCTTTTATTTAGACAGTTGTATATGAAACGTATACGCACGTACGGGAATGTGTTTAAGCCTAAATTCAACAATAGATATTTGACTAATGGGCATGTTTGCAATAATTGTAAAAACTTAAGTAGGTAATTGTTCAATAAACATAATACGAGTGTATTATTATGTTACGTGAATGTTAACTTTTGTATGTTATGTTATTAACACGCAGTGGGCTAGTGGATTAGTATCTCTTCAACAAAAAAAAATAGAATACGGATAAGAATGGGAGAAGTGAGCTAGAAGTAAGGGAGAGTCCTGTTTCAGTACGAATTAACCGGCCTGACCGGAGGGATACCTCGCAGAAACCGGCGTGGAACAACGCTTAGTCACAAAGTGACTGAGGCGATGCTATCGGTGGCCCAATTGCATCCCAATTTTATCTTTTCCCATTCTTTTCTAAGCACAGATTAAATAAATATACTAATTTCTAAGGGAGAGACCCAATAAAAACTCGGAGAATAAAATAAATAAAAAGGCCAGCAGTCGACTGTATGGTTATTATGTTACCTAAAGTTATTACCTATAATAGGCGAACAAGCAAACACATATCTGATGGTAATGATAACGTCGCCAATGAAGACACATTAGTATAACAGAACATAGAAGTTTAATTCCTGAGTTGGCAGTGTTTTTTATCGCTACTCCCTGTAACAAGCTTGTCTGATCCACTGCCAGTTATTATAAGGACAGATCTTCTAGTGTTAAGCAGCAGCAGCCTTTCATACACCCATGTTTCATAAAAAGGGTCCACAGATCAGTTATAAAGATTTCAGCATCAATATCTAGTAATTTAATTGTTAGTCTCATGCTTGAATCGAAAACACAAATATACCAAAGGTATATTTATGTGTTACGGCGGGAGTGTTGGGTAATATTGAGGTATATGACCTTATGCACGATCTCCTAAAATAAAACCATATTTCCAAATGTTTTGGATAAATTCAATTAAGTATTAATTTTGTAACCAATGACAAAATAACATTTTCAAAAACAGCATTAATTGTAGGCAAGAAAGGCAATATTACACTTTGCTCTTGACAGGTATCCGTGACGTAAATTGATGCAGAGTGATATAAATCCATTAACGAGAAATATCAAATATCGCATCTTGTACAAAACGACCCCTCGCTTGTAAAATAAATTTATAAAGCAGTTATATTTCGATTTGCTATCCAGAAAAGGTGTCGGTTTATCTTTATTTGTATCTTCACGAAGTTACCCTGTGTAGAATTAACATGCATACATGCAGTACAAAAGACTAGGTATACTAGGATAAAATTAATACACAAGTAGCTAGACTAGGATAAAATTAATACACAAGTGGTTTTAAGATTTTATTATTAAAGTAAGGCTTGATCTGTATAAATATTTACTGATACTTATTCATTTGTTACGTTGACTTACAGGTACAAAACGATGCTTTACCAACATGTTATCTCAAAAATATTTGTATAATTTCACGTTTGCATTCCTGCATATCTGAATACCGCAAAAATATTATTCATATTCGCAAAGACCCAACTACGTACTTGATTTCGTATTAATTACTTATTGAGTTCACATGAAACAAAATTAACAACAGTTTAAAAAAATAGATGACAGCGAAATATACACTTGTTAGTAAAGTCTGCTATGTGAAATCGTTAGACGGAAACATCGGCAGATGCCTACTGATTATTTGCTTTTTCTAATAAGTAGTATGTAGTGTGAGAAGTGTATGGTATTCCGTAGTGAATGCGACATCTTGTATTGTTAAGAGCACGTTCCAATGAAAGTAATGCGCGGGTTATTTTGTCATAACAACCTTCTACAATTGATTTAATAATACATCATATCATTATAAATATTAATTTCACCATTTTAAAACTTACATGTAATTCCACAGCCATTCGTTGTAAGTATTAAAACATGACGCCATTGTGTGCTTATGCCATGACAAAATGGATGGAAATATGTAGTTTTGACATATTGAATAAAGCAGCTTAGATGATCTATCCATAATATGCAAACTACAACTTAAACATAAATTGTGTGTAAGTAGTCCCTTCTCATAACCATAAGTACACTTAAACCTCTATTATCACTTTTCTGATTGCCATACTCGGACTTCTTAGTGCATGTGCATTTATCGACGAAGTACTAATGATTTTAACCTAATCTTGTTACAAACTTTAAACTAAGCGTTGCACAATGTTATGGAATGAATGTATTTTTTTTTGTGATTTTATTCACCGGCGTTTTTTTGTGACTCTTGATAGCAAACCACAGATTATATGGGCTGCAGTAGCTAAAGTTGGTAAAATATCGAATAAAACCAAATATAAACAGTACTGAGTTCGAAAAAATTGCGAAGCATGGGCATGAATTCGCTAATTCGGATATCAACCATAATTTTGTAGTACTTAAGCCATACCTGCAGTCGAACACGGCACTTAATCAACTTGTGTGAAATAAAACGATTAAAGTGGATATTAAATCCCGAATCTGGTCAGATAGGGAGCCCCGGTAATATACCGGCCCACTCCGTCGATTTATTGTCTCCCTCGATCGCTTGGAACGGCTAAATTTTAAAAAGCATAGTCTTTTAAGTTCTCGAGCAGACGTGTATTTTATTGGTATATCAAAATGTTGGACTTTCTCTTAAGAAAGCACGTAAACTTTTATATTTTTCAAACAATTGTGTCCTGCAGTCGTAAACTTAATTTCAATGTTGCTGTTTAAAAATTGGCTTTGTTTTCTATGGCCCGCCGTTAAATATTGAACTTCACGTTTTGAAGTATTTAGTTTGAAACACTTTTAATATGGAATAAAAATATATGTTTGTATTACAAGAGCCAGATTACTATCACTTGCTAGAGTATAAAAGAATTCTGTAAAGCCCTATTCTTCAATTTTATAATAAGGATAATCATGTAGCAAAAGTTAGAGCCAACAAGTTAATCGAACTTTTAAGTTTTTTTCACCGCGAATGTACTTTTGAGATGTAGCCAGAAAAAATATAGACTCCTGGGGGTTATCCCGACGACGTATCGGGTCCCGTGGATGCGACTCCGACGGGACTCGTAAATTAGGCGACAGTCGATAGGACCTTTCCCTGGCGAGAGCGCGTTAGTTTTATCACGGCGAGTTAGGGTTATGGGCTGGCGATATTTCCTTACGTAGTTCTGTGTCACAGGAAAGTAGATGCATGTTGTTTATGACTATAGAATTGACTTTACATTACAATTAATGCAATATAACCTTTGGCCACTGTAACGTTACAAATATTTTTCAATAACTAAAGAATATTATTAATAATAATAATAAACTTTTATTGCACATAAAACATATTACAAGGGAAAACATGGACAGAACAAAAAGTGTACAAATAAGGCGGTCTTATTACTAAAAAGCAATTTCTTCCAGACAACCTTCAGAAGAGGATATTCTTAATAATGATTAATTGGGCTGTGCAAAAGTTAGAACCTAAGTTATATAAAATAATAAAATACAATAAATATAATTTCAAAACATACATATACAAATACATACATATAAACAGTATCAACGCATATACCTTGGATGAAATATTATATACATACATTCACATAAGTGCTATCAAACTATAAGAAGAGAAAGAAAAAGAAGAGAAATTTAAAATTCCGGTGTCAAGTATGAAGTATTACGGGGGAATTAGAGACAGGAAATATGATTTAACACGAGATTTGAAAATAGGCAAGGAGTGAGAATTTTGAATAGATACGGGAAGAGAATTCCATAATAGTATTGAGCGAACAACGAAAATTTTGAATGGAATGTGAAGGGACAGTAAGATGAAGTTTCCGGCAAGATCGCGAGTTCTCACTTTTAGAAGAAGGAAGAAAATAAATATTAAATATTATTAAGTTGTTGAAAAATATTTAGGGAACAAACTGTCTATGTGAATTTAGGAATTATTAAAATACGTCGATATTGGCTGTATTAAACACTAGTATAATAGAAATAAATAGTTTTTATGTTACTAAGTGAAAAAACCGGTCAGGATGCTCCTCTGATGGTAAGTGATACGCCAGACCTTGACAGAGTGGTATTGAAGGAGACCAACAATGGATAAACAGTTATTATTATCCATCAATGCCACACTGCGCCCCTCACTCGACAAATATTAAGTCTCTTATTTGTAATTTCACTAACTACAGTGTCCTCATCCCGAAACACATAAATGCATAGCCCTCTTATTTCAAAAGATGATATCTGGCACTGCGGTGGTACCTACCAAGAGAACTCAGTATTGAGTCTACCACCAAGTACCAATACTGTATATGTGTTGTATTCAAATATACATGGGGAGTATAGGAAAACATTATTGTAATTAATTTTGGAAATAACAGTAAAAAATGTAAGGAGATACATACAATAAAATATATATATATATACGAGGAGTCTTTCCAAGACCTATTCGTAAGAAGCATTTACGAGTACACGGTGCTAGTAAATAAACGAGGAAAATTCCTAAGTTAAAGTCTTAGACCTAGGACGCGTAGGATATAACCTACACGTCACGTCTAAGTAACACAAGAGAAACCAACATAAAAAGATTATTTGTAAGCAAACACGAGCCCCAAACCATGCCTTGAATTTATTACCAAGTTTACGGCGCAGCTTTTTCTCAACTGATTTATAGTCAGACTTCATATTCTTCTATTTATGGTAAATGTTAGGACAAATTAAAAAAGAAAAAAATGTGCATTATGTTTTTATACTTATAAATAAATTCCCATTGGTTAAGCCTTGTGTAACCGTAATTGTATCTTCTTTTACAGTCTTTTTCGTTTCTTTTCACATTATTTTTTAATGATAAGAAAATTTTGCAAGTAAAAGTGTCTTCTAAGCTAATACTTTAACGAATAAAGAAATAACTGACTTCATATATGAAATAAAATGTTGAGATGTGATGAATGATACCTTATATCACCATCATTATTAGTCTAATAAATCTGTCACCGAAAAAAATTAAAACCGCAAATTGATTAATTTCCTGGGAAACTCATCAACTTTCGAAAGATTCTACACTAGAGATAATTGTATTATTTAGCACCAACATTTTTGCAAATTGATAAACTTACCGAGCTTACCCGTAAAGTATCAAGAGTGCAATTTACCACAGAGCTAGGAAAGTTTTAGTAGCCACTCAAATAGTAAAACAACGTCGTTCACTATTTTATAACAAAAATATGTTTCTGCCGCTTTGCGGCCGTAGCCGCGGCACGCAGGCTTCTTGAAGTCACAGTTCTAATCTAACTAATAAATAAAACAGTTGATTAATAAATAAAATAATAATAATCTTTATTTGCTTCAAACATAGTATGAGGATGTTAGTTTACATTGGTACACTGTTCTCATGTTTAGCCATTTAAATAGCATGCAAAAATATGTTAGTCCATCGACGGCTATCTCATAATATGCTTAAGCTAAAATATAAAAGCTAATAATTAAGAAACTAATATACACAAATGATAAATACAAGTATTAGCATAAAGAAATTTATGACTATTAAAGAAATTAATACGAATATTTATTTCGATCACCGCAAGGCGAGTAAGGTTGGGAAAAAGTATTATACCTGGCTTCACTACAGGCCACATAAGCATACTTAACTTTGTTTTGTATTATTACTCATTATTACATTAGTTTTACGTCATTATATTATGCATTACATCACTGTGTGACCTCGTCAGTCGTGCAGTCAATTGTACATAAAGGTCCAGTACACGCTGACCTGCAGTTGTTTTGATTTGGACACAAATAAGTTAACAGATGCTGGACATTATGCTAGTGTGACCTATTGTCGGCTATGCAACTCATTGTGAGTAGCTTTTGGTCAAATTAACCGACTTTTTTAGTAATTCTTACCGAGAATAAAAAGATTTCCAAAGACTAGAATTTCATGACGCCATAATGATAGTACACTAAAATAAAACGGTATATTTATTTTATTATTCATTTAATTAGTAAAAAATCGATATTAGCATTGTGACAGAAGGACTTGCTCTACTATTACTTGCGTATAATTATAAAAGTTTGAAAGCCCTTTAAGTGCCGTGACAACTCTGAAATTCATCAATTTTGTAAGCACGATTAAAAGAGTTCATACTCGTACATCGATTTCATTGAGTTACATTTTAAGCTTAATTTATCCGAACACTAACGAATACATTTCTAATAGCTTAATTTTAAGTTAAGAAATTTTGGGGAATACCATCAGTCAAATGATAGTCGTACCTTATTGTGTAAAGTGCTGATACCCGATATGCAGGTCTAAGGGGACCGAAGCGACACTCCCACGAGTGGATTTGTACCTTTGTTCTTTGATACAATGAAAATTGTATCATGTACCCTTTCAGAATATTTTACGTCTCACTCGATATAATTTATTGTCACGGATAGGGAATTGAGCGTGACTGAAATTTCGGAAGGCGAGTATTTTACGCGAAATATCAAATTTATTGGTGTCTCCAAGATTTCTGATTGCTAGATAAAACAGACGCAATAAATAAATTATTGATAGAAATTATTAGTTTAACTTCAAATATTCAATTTAGAGGCTTTCTGAAACAGGTTAAAAAAATTAAGTGTCTCAGTGTCATATAGGTACATAAAACAGTATCAAGCACTTATATTAAAATTAAATAAAGAATGCAATTAACCACTCAATTAACAACATTATTTCTTATCACAGGCACCATCTTTCTCAAACAAACCACGAATACTTGACAACTTTTCTGCTATCAAAAAGTTCACTATAAAAATACAAAACAGGCTATTGGAAAATCGTCTTAAGTACAAGTTGTATGCACAAAGCTTAGGCACCGTAGTTCTTAGACAAGAATACGATCAAGTTCTAACAATGGGACGTAAGTAACACAACTTGGGGGGCAACTGAACACTTCAATAGCACTTGTACTCGAGTATGGGCAAGCCGCTAAGCCGCTCGTGCGAAAGAACATTGCCGAAGTTTGGTGAATAGAAACGCACAACACTTGGAGGTGACAGCCAAGTTTGGAGTCCCTCAGAAATGCGCCCCCAACTAAAGCACTCCAACTAAACTTACGAAAGAAATACAACGAATGGACTAATTAATTTGTTGTTATGAGACTTATGAGAGCGTCATTAATTTTGACGTCATTTTAATTATAGGGTAGATGGCGTAGCGGCTTGTGAGATCAACAACGATTGGAATCGTCGGTTATCAAATAAAAGACTGATAAATACCGTAATCATCGTGCGGCTACCATCCTTTAGGAAGGGTACCTACTTGTTTACACACAGCAATCTGCTTTGGGCAGGTTCCAATCTCATTGGGAATATCACATTAGCCTATAACATCCTACTGCAGGGCACAAGCCTTTCCTCATGGCATATCTTTGGGTAGATTGCGCTTACGTTTAAACTATCAGTCCCCAACACTAAGATAGTAGATAGGATAGTTTAACGTAATCTGCGTAGCACGGAATGGTCTTACTTTCCAAATAATCAAGAAAGCCTGAAACTGGGAAAAAAGTAGAGTGACTTGAGAACCTACAGATCACGCAACGATCTCAACTCAACTCAATCTAGTCTTAAATGTAATAGCAATAACACCCAGGCAAAAGCACATGAAGTTGAAAAAGTATATAAATCATTAAAGAGACAACCTATTTATCAATATACTCATGATATGGACATGTCAGATATAGTTATATTATGTTCTGATACAAGAACACAAATATGTTAGGTTAATATTACGGACAACCAATTAAAGCCATGTCTAGGAAATGGGCATTATCATTGAAATCAATTGCTCTACTATGAACGGCCTCTATGATAAATCCAGCGCATGCCAATTGCAACAATACAAAGCCTAGTCATGTATATCTGTGAAGATCGTACTATAAAATATTCCTCTTTAATTTGAAGTGTATTGGATTATACTCGTAGTAGAGTTTAANGATACCTTATATCACCATCATGATTAGTCTAATAAATCTGTCACCGAAAAATAGTAAAAACCGCAAATTGATTAATTTCCTGGGAAACTCATCAACTTTCGAAAGATTCTACACTAGAGATAATTGTATTATTTAGCACCAACATTTTTGCAAATTGATAAACTTACCGAGCTTACCCGTAAAGTATCAAGAGTGCAATTTACCACAGAGCTAGGAAAGTTTTAGTAGCCACTCAAATAGTAAAACAACGTCGTTCACAATTTTATAACAAAAATATGTTTCTGCCGCTTTGCCGGCCGCAGCCGCGGCACGCAGGCTTCATGAAGTCACAGTTCTAACCTAATGTAACTAACATAAATAAAACAGTTATGATTAAGAAACTAATATACACAAATATGAATAAATACAAGTATTGGCTTAAAAGAAATTTATGAATATAAAAAAAAAATATACGAATATTTATTTCAATCACCGCAAGGCGAGTAAGGTTGGGGAAAAAAGTATTATACTCTGGCTTCACTACAGGCCACATAAGCATACTTAACTTTGTTTTGTATTATTACTCATTATTACATTAGTTATACTGTCATTTATTATGCATTACATCACTGTGTGACCTCGTCAGTCTTGTGCAGTCAATTGTACATAAAGGTCCAGTACACGCTGACCTGCAGTTGTTTTGATATTGGACACAAATAAGTTAACAGATGCTGGACATTATGCTAGTGTGACTATTGTCGGCTATGACAACTCATTGTGAGTAGCTTTTGGTCAAATTAACCGACTATTTTTTAGTAATTCTTACCGAGAATAAAAAGATTTCCAAAGACTAGAATTTCATGACCGCCATAATGATAGTACACTAAAATAAAACGGTATTATTTATTTTATTATTAAAAATTCGATATAGCATTGTGGCAGAAGTATAATTATAAAAGTTTGAAAGCCCTTTAAGTGCCCAGTGACAACTCTGAAATTCATCAATTTTGTAAGCACGATTAAAAGAGTTCATACTCGTACATTCGATTTCATTGAGTTACATTTTAAGCTTAATTTATCCGAACACTAACGAATACATTTCTAATAGCTTAATTTTAAGTTAAGAAATTTTGGGAATACCATCAGTCAAATGATAGTCGTACCTTATTGTGTAAAGTGCTGATACCCGATATGCAGGTCTAAGGGGACCGAAGCGACACTCCCACGAGTGGATTTGTACCTTTGTTCTTTGATACAATGAAAATTGTATCATGTACCCTTTCAGAATATTTTACGTCTCACTCGATATAATTTATTGTCACGGATAGGGAATTGAGCGTGACTGAAATTTCGGAAGGCGAGTATTTTACGCGAAATATCAAATTTTTGGTGTCTCCAAGATTTCTGATTGCTAGATAAAACAGACGCAATAAATAAATTATTGATAGAAATTATTAGTTTAACTTCAAATATTCAATTTAGAGGCTTTCTGAAACAGGTAAAAAAATTAAGTGTCTCAGTGTCATATAGGTACATAAAACAGTATCAAGCACTTATATTAAAATTAAATAAAGAATGCAATAACCACTCAATTAACAACATTATTTCTTATCACAGGCACCATCTTTCTCAAACAAACTACGAATACTTGACAACTTTTCTGCTATCAAAAAGTTCACTATAAAAATACAAAACAGGCTATTGGAAAATCGTCTTAAGTACAAGTTTTATGCACAAAGCTTAGGCACCGTAGTTCTTAGACAAGAATACGATCAAGTTCTAACAATGGGACGTAAGTAACACAACTTGGGGGGCAACTGAACACTTCAATAGCACTTGTACTCGAGTATGGGCAAGCGCCGCTCGTGCGAAAGAACATTGCCGAAGTTTGGTGAATAGAAACGCACAACACTTGGAGGTGACAGCCAAGTTTGGAGTCCCTCAGAACCATGCGCCCCCAACTAAAGCACTCCAACTAAACTTACGAAAGAAATACAACGAATGGACTATTAATATTTGTTGTTATGAGACTTATGAGAGCGTCATTAATTTTGACGTCATTTTAATTATAGGGTAGATGGCGTAGCGGCTTGTGAGATCAAACAACGATTGGAATCGTCGGTTATCAAATAAAAGACTGATAAATACCGTAATCATCGTGCGGCTACCATCCTTTAGGAAGGGTACCTACTTGTTTACACACAGCAATCTGCTTTGGGCAGGTTCCAATCTCATTGGGAATATCATCATTAGCCTATAACATCCTACTGCAGGGCACAAGCCTTTCCTCATGGCATATCTTTGGGTAGATTGCGCTTACGTTTAACTATCAGTCCCCAACACTAAGATAGTAGATAGGACTGATAGTTTAACGTAATCTGCGTAGCACGGAATGGTCTTACTTTCCAAATAATCAAGAAAGCCTGAAACTGGGAAAAAAGTAGAGTGACTTGAGAACCTACAGATCACGCAACGATCTCAACTCAACTCAATCTAGTCTTAAATGTAATAGCAATAACATACCCAGGCATAAAAGCACATGAAGTTGAAAAGTATAAAATCATTAAAGAGACAACCCATTTATCAATATACTCATGATATGGACATGTCAGATATAGTTATATTATGTTCTGATACAAGAACACAAATATGTTAAGGTTAATATTACGGACAACCAATTAAAATGCCATGTCTAGGAAATGGGCATTATCATTGAAATCAAATTGCTCTACTATGAACGGCCTCTATGATACTAATCCCAGCGCATGCCAATTGCAACAATACAAAGCCTAGTCATGTATATCTGTGAAGATCGTTACTATAAAATATTCCTCTTCGAATTTGAAGTGTATTGGATTTATACTCGTAGTAGAGTTTAAAAGCTACGGCTACACAAACAGGTTGTAGGAATCTCAAGATATTATTAATATTTGATTCTTAATTTCACACTTAAACAAATATTGATTTCTTAAGATAAGGCAATCTTTCTTAAATTTCTGCGGTATAAAATGTACCAATACCTAAATTTTAAACCTTGTTACGTCATGAAAATATTATTTAAACAATAAATAATTATGGTCAGAAATATAACAACTACCCTTTGGGACTATTGGTATGAAATAAGAGTCTGCCCGATTTGGCCATTTGAGGTGAAAGTGTAATAGTAGCGATTTATCAAACAACCGATATCAGTGGGAACCATAGAATTAATAATATCACACACATTCTTCAGTTGAGACTATGTCTTCGTAAGCATTTTGTAGGATTGCGAGAAATCGCTGGTGAAGGTTGAATGAGGACAGCGGAGATGGTATGTGGCATTAAACGAGAAAAATATTTAACCACCAATATAGAACAATATTTCTGTAAGCTTTTTATTGTACAAAAAGGAACAGCATTGTATTCCGTAAACAATGAAAGATTTCGTTAAAATGAAACAACATTTCTTAAGTAAAAATAGTTATCATCGAGAAAAGCATGAAGAACGTCGTATGAGTTATAAATAGAGCAATGACAGATAAATATACTTAATTACGTGAAATCTAACATATTTGTGTTTGCACTTAGAAAATGCGATAAGGAAGCGCACATGTTATATTGTTGAAATTGTATTGTAATAAATAGATAAATAAATCAAATCTATCTAAGAAGATAAGAATTTGTTGAAAAAAGGGTCGAGTTAGGCTGCGTAGATTCAGAAGCTTGGCCTACTTTAGATCTGATATCTTTTTCCCAAGGCAAGCCTTAGGAAAAAGGATAGGGATCTTAATAAGTTAATACTAAATACAAAAGTTAGGTCAACTTAATAATAATGACTTACCTCATAGGCTTGAAGAGTGCTTGTATGCCGTTTGGATAATCGATATAAGCTTCAGCTGCGTACCTCCCTCTTTTTGCTCTGTACAAAATTATTAACAAGCATTAGATGGGCATGCGAATGTACCAGCAAATTGCATAATGTTTTGTATATCTAAATGCGACAATTAGAGCTTGGAAATTTAGATGGGTTTGATTTAAGTTAATCACAAAAGTTGACTAGTGTGGAATACACATCCATCTTTCTGTCGTTTACGAGACGATTAGTCGTAAATGTAAGGGAGGTAGAAATGAGATTTTGATCACACCATATTTTTTTAATTACAGTTAATGATCGTAGAAGTGAAGCAACTATCTATCAACATTCAAAAAATATTATCTGGAGTATCCCGTGCTTTGGACGGCATGGTAATCCGTTGGTATTCGTTAACACCCACCAATCCGCGCTAAGCCCGCGTGGTGGGTTTCACGGGACGATATCTGGCACTGACCTACCTAGACGACTCAATATCGAGTCTACCACCTAGTGTGTATGTATGCTTTAATTAAGCCGTAAATATATTATGTACACAACACACATGTTATATATTATATTATCTGATAATATCGAATCGAATAGCGGGAGATATCGCAATAAAAAAAAATGAATCCTTGTATAGAAACCTGTATTTTTTTTAAACTTTATCAATTATAATAATAGCTAGAATTCAAAACCATCAATGACATGATATGTAATACCGAATTTCAATGAAAAGCCTTTTCCATTTTCGCATCCTCAAGTTAGTCGAAGACGTCATAAGAAACTGTGGGCGAGGCGTTATTGTGGCTATATTATCACCATAACAGTAGTGATTACCAAAGAATTTAGCACGCTTTCTAAAAATACACGTCCAACGAAGTGGGTACGAACAATGAAATCCATTTAAGTGTTTTAAATATTTAAGTCCAATTCCAAGTAAAGGGCGAGATTGTTGTGGCACTATTGTCCGCCGGAGGGCTAACCCTGGCTAACCCCAACTGATTGCGGCCTCGACTTCATTTAATATACATACTGTACCTTAGTACATTTGCTATGGACAGGTGGATGAAGACGTCCTGAAATAGCCTTTTAAAACTGATTTCTCTCGAGTTTTATTACTCTAAATTTTCGGTTGTACCCGTTTTTATGCTAGAAATATCTTAAGTGAATTGACATTTGTTATTTAGAGGTTTGATCAGTTTTTAGAAAAAAAAATACATTTCGTATACTAAAATATTGTATTTCATTTAAGAATACACGATAAAGTAGAAAAAAAAAATTTGTAACGCTTCCCTTCAGCCGTAATCATAGACCGTAGTAATGTATGAGGTAATAATATTTTACTTTCCAGACTCAAGCCAATGTCACCTGCTCGTATTTTTTGTTTTTAGCCTTTATATATATAGTTCTCAGTCTTGATAGAAATGTATATAGTATAAGTATATAGCCATCCTACTCAGCGACAAAAAAACTTAAGTCCTTATATATACAAACATACTGAAAAACAATTGACAACTCACGAACCATAAATAAAATCGAATGCAAAATTAAATAAACGTCATATCAAATGTTATAGTGACAATTTCGGTTGATTTCGAACACAGAAGCTTTGACCGTTTTATATACTGTACAATTCTTAATGATACTTCAACAGCGTGGACGCGATAAAGGCCTACCTCTAAACTTAATTGCTTTTCTAGGTCCGATCAACGATACACTGAATAATTTAACGTTCCAAATAACAGGTCAGTTTGTTCGAGATCTCAGTTTTATAGTTGGACTGTTCGAACCACAGACATCAGAATATACATTAAACTGGACAAGCCGCCAAGTTTATAGGCAGTCCAGTGTCGCAATTTCTTTTCGGTTCTTACCTGTGAAAGTTATTATATTTCTTGGTAAATTTACTGATTCATTGCGATGATGGCATGTTACAATTGCACAGATGGCATTTTGGAAAAAAACGGTAATTTCTTCTAATATTCGTGCGTCTTGACTCGTCTCACAGAGCGTAAACTGGTAGCCTTGCCCCATCTCCTGTATTGGGAAATCTGTGGTTCGAACCAACTATTTAAATGAACCAACCCGACATTTACTTCGATCAACTAGTTATAAGGTATATTTTGATTTAATTCACAGTTCGACTCCCTCGGTTCAAAACAAGGCATAAATTAATAGATAGTATCAACTTGGGACCCCAGTCAGACCTCTCCTGCTAGTCTTGCGGCTTTTTTAAGTCCTGAGGCAGTAGATGTGAACTATTTATTTTGATAGCTACAGTGTCCCCTTTCCCGAAAAACGTATTTGCATGAAACTCCTTATGCTGTAGTCGTCTACGTGGGCTCAGTGCGGATTGGCCGACTTCTCGCACAACCTTTGAATCTCTTCGCAGGTGCACGCGTGAGGTTTTCTTACGATGTTTTCCCTTAGCGTAAGAGCGTCGGATAACGTACTCGTGCATATAATTTCTGAAATTCAAAAACACACTGGTACGTGGCGGGATTTGAACCTGCGCCCTCCCGATCGGAAAGCAACAGTCCACACCATTAAGTCACCGAACGCTCATCCAAATACGACTATTTCTTTAAAGATATATGTATGACTTTATTTTTTTTAATATCTGAAAAGAACAATTATTCTAAATCAAGTTAACAAATCATGTGATGTTAATTGAATTATAAAAGCATTGAGTTGTGAAAGTGACAGATCTGTTTAAAGTTGTTGGGGTTTGCATTATTGTTCAATGAGTATTGTGCAAAAAATCTAAAAGTTAAGTAAGAAATAATAATCTGTCTGTTAATTAAGAATAATAAAACTGTAAACGACAGTTGAAAAGAATTAAGAGTACTTATGAACATGAATAATCAATATTTATCAAAGTTTCTATTACATAATTAGTAAAATATCTCATATAAATAAATCTATAAACTTGTAATGTCACAACAACCCACTCACACTACCTACATACTTTAGTTGCATTTGCGAAGAACAACACGAATTAAACGGACCATAAGCTAGTTTTTGAAATTCGGTTTATCAATAACATGCATGTACATTTCTAACTGATTTATATTTACAGTCTGCAGGGCTTGGTTTCGTAAGGCTTTACAGTTCATTTTTTTTCGGAACGACTTATTGCTGTTTGCCGTAGGTGGCCTTCACAGCTGCACCGGACAATTGGTGAACGCAGATGGCTCACAGCCCAAAATCTGTCCTGTATATCAGCCTGGCAAACAGTTATGCCAATAGCATAACTATCATGGCGTAAGCAATAGGTAATACACACAGCCAACCATATTCACGGTTTGCCTTATAAAATATTGCATTCAATAAGTAATAATACACATAAAAATACAAAACAAAAGTTACAAACTCACCAGCGTGTATGATGGGCAAAGAGGACATGTCCTTTAGAACGGCATCAACGAGGGTTTCGCCATCTTCGTATAATTCGTGCTGTGCAATCTTCAACTGGAACTTCTCCAGGTTTGATGCGTTTACGCTGTAAGGATATATTATATTGCTTGTTTTTGGTCTCTTGCACGAAAACCGCTCAGCGGTCGCAACTTTTTAACTGTAATTACAAAAATAAAACTTTTTGCCCTGCTATTTTATTCCTACTACTGCATTTCTGTCAGTCAGTAAACATGTATCAATAATCATACAAAACTATGTAAAATCACGAACTTAGTCCCCACTTGTAGGCAAGTGTAGATGCACTTAGTTGCAACTACTTTGATTTCGTATCCTGTAATTACCTATTTGGGGTGTCCCAAAGCTAATCTGGGAATATAACCGTTTTTGATGGCAGAATTAGATGAAATACATACCTACTCATGATATCGAAGATAAAATAAAATTAGAAGGAAGATATAAGAACATTCCATGTTTCAGACTTTTTTAACGTTCGATTTTAAAATACGTGCGGAATAAAATCCAAATATTCAATATGTCGTTTGTATATATATCCTATAATGCTATTCAGCACACCAACCTGGCCTTGAATATCGCATTAAAGTGTAAATAATTTGACGCTTTGTTCTCACTTATCAATCGCCTACAATTATCATTCCATCAATGCGTGACGGTTGACGGACGCGTGTCCCGAATCCGAAGTCCAGCAGCATCGGGGAATCTCTTTGAATACTTTAAAATTTTCGCACACACTCCTAAACCTGGTCGTTAACGAGATTTACATGGAAGATTTTCCGATGGAGTGTTGGTTTTGGCTGCGTGGAACACATAAGTAGACGTGATTTGCCTACCGTAGGTGTGAGGCTCTGCGACACGGCGCAGGGACTCGCTGAATACTAAGGAGGTAACGTGTAGCGTTCTCGATTTGTGGCATGCTCCGATAACCTGCATTTAGAAATCAAGCCGCCAGCTACTGTTGAATTTATGGACTCTCTTTTAGTGTGAATTGTGTACGCGCCGGGTGGGAATTC
The DNA here is from genome assembly GCA_019425675.1 of Leucinodes orbonalis. Lineage (NCBI taxonomy): Eukaryota > Metazoa > Arthropoda > Insecta > Lepidoptera > Crambidae > Leucinodes > Leucinodes orbonalis. The sequence goes on from PQWD01006217.1 coordinate 25,932, forward strand.
AAAAAACACGATGTGCCCGATTAAGACAAATAGACGATTGGAATTTCAAACGCCCGGCGCCGGTGATCGGAATAACATTAACTTGTTACTAGTCGCATTACACATCAGTGCAGCCTATTTGTCGTTCATGATAATTTTAAATTAGGTGCTTTGCCATCAACCGGTATAAATATGGAATTCAATTATGTTCATGATTCTGGTTTATGAATCAATCGGCCTATAACATCCCACTTCAGCGAATGGACTGTATAAGCATGTTATGTGCTGATGTATTTTATCTATAGCATCCTTAACATACCTACTGATAATTTTTGCCAAAAAAATCACTATGCAAGCACCCGACACTAAAATCGGGATACAAAATTGTCCATGTATTAGAATAAAGCTTTTTTATATAATACCATCATGAATTCAGCTTCAAGAGGTCCCATCATATCATGAGCAGCGCTTGAGGAAGCCATCACGCATTCATTCCATTTAGTTTTATTGTCAAAGACCCGCGCCTATCTCGCCGGAGACCCCCTTACTGGATTTTAAATAAGATTCCTTGTCGACTTTCAGAAATTTGCCTTACAAGATAAAGAAAGGTCGCCATCTATGTCGCGTAATATTATAAGCAGCCTGACGTAGGGTAATACGATCTAACTTTATAGCCACGCGAAATCCTTTCGTTGCCGGTGGTTATTAAAGTGCAAACAACGTGTGATTTTCTTTTTATTCCTTACAGTGTTCCTATGAGAATTAACCTAATATTTGCTCGAGCAAAATTACGTCAACCGCTGGGGACCGTCCGCGACCAACCTGTTTGATTTTGATGCATAGTTCAGCCAGGCGCGGGCATTCGCAGTAGATGAAAAGCCTGTACTCGTAGTGCCGCTTTATTGAAATGAATATTGTAGGCACATCAATAGAGAGAACTCCCTAGGAGCCGGAATGAATAACCGCACAGTTGTTCCTCGCGATGTCGCGCTATCAAAGTTTAATTGCAGCAATAACGAAGTAACTAACAATTTAATTTGGCGAGTCGCGGTGCTCTACATAAATCGTACTTGTGGATGTCAGCTGTCGGCAAGTTCACAGAATTCGCCCTGTAATGTCCCTTTTCGAGTCGTTTTTGCGGAACAATTTTAATTAATATCTCTTAACGGGCTAAATGACTTATTATTTTGATGGAGAACTGTGCAATTCTGCGCTCGCATTTTGGTTAGCAAATTTATCCACCAAATGTCAGACATCTTGATAACTTCTAAGCAGAGTTTAGCGCGCACATCGTCACTGATATATTATTACAAGTAATTTTAAAAAGGTTTCTATTTTTTTTTTTCAAAATTACTTAAAAACAATTTTTAATTAAATACAAAGTGGATTTTCTATGATGCCGTGATATCTCTCCGGTCGAGCCGAAATAAGCTATTCTTTATTTCTTAAACAACACAATCATCTCACCTTGGCTCCAGGTCCTCCATTTCGCCTATAGTTGGGTTCTCGGGTCGAAGGATGTTGAGATCCCGATGCGGTGGTATAACAACAGGGTGGTCCTCGGCCCTTCCCTGAGCCTGATCCCGTAGGATCCTCTGCAGGTCTTCATAGTTGTCAGTGGGCGGTGCAGGAGTTCGCGGTTCCGTTTCCACTCCACCACCACTGGTCTCGCCAGCCGCAGACTGCTCGTATTCCCGTGACCCATTACTGCCATTACTGTTAACGAAAATTATAACCTTATTATTTAAAAAAACAACAATATTTTTTCCTGTAACTTGACTCAATAAAATTGTCAAAATTCCGATTATAATTGCGGCATGTAACGTAAGTAGCGGCTTCGGGACAAAACATTTAACTGGGAATAGGTAACATTAGGTGCTCTCTAATTCGATTCATTATACGTCCCCACCGAGGGGCACGAGCATAACTGTATAGTAATTTGCTATGATCTGCACACTTTGCATGCAGTTTGGAGTTCGTCGTATCTTGATAAGCTTTTACCAAGATGAGGTTTAGAGCGTAATTGGCTCATTGGTGTGGAGTGTTGCCTCCCGATCTGGAGGGTACAAGATCAAATCCGTCCACGTACTTACCAATGTATTTACGAAATTATATGTACGTTATACGATGCTTCTACAGTGAAGAGAAACATCGTGAGGAAACCTGCGCACGCCTGCGAAGAGATTCAAAGGCTGTGCGTGAAGTCGGATAATCAATTCAAGAAGTTATAATAAAATAATATTTGATAAGGTACTGTCAAAATTTGAGACCCTGTAGGGCTCAATTTAATGTCGTCAATTTGAATTTTTCCTGAGTCTGGATGTTTTCCGATTTTTTCTCATTCCAGAGTATCCAATATTTTACACTAAAGCGCATTATTGATTTTATTTAATTAAGTTCCAGGAATGAAGGAAATATTATATTATTCAATTATGTTTAGATACTTCTACAGTGATACTGAGGTATATTTTAAGCATGAAACCATTTGTTCTGGAAATTGTAATTGATCATTAATACTTTATTAATTCCAAGTAACGTTATAATAACCAAACGCATTAATGCCAACAAAATATTGTTTCTCGCTCATTCATTATTCCAAAACAAAGATATCGATAAACAATAAAGTGTTGAGTGTAGTAGAGAATAGAATTGTGAACTAATTGAGTCCGCTCTCAGCATACAATATTAAACAATATCCCCTCGAAAATTAACGCAAAGAGGTTCAAATTACAAAGCCATGACGTCAGTGAATCAAGTGGCCGCCATGCTGACGACAAACAAGAACAAAAACACACTGCAATTGTGTGTGTCCTAATTATATAATTTGATAAACATCGCCAAAAAAGGGATGAAGCGACATACGATCGGGATATGGGTTAATAAAATCAATATAATTAGGGCTAAGTTCAATTAAAAATATTTTGTAATTTAAATAATAAACACTTACTCTTGGAAACATGTCCTAGATGAATATAACCTATTCAATATCAGAGGATAAATCCAAGCCTATTTTAATATAATTCTTTACTCAACTGGTTGGAGATGTAAAATTATTAAATTTACGTATTGAACTTTCTTCGTGATATACTTTTATTAACAATTTTACTTTCGTTTTACACAAATGAAGAATGCCAAACACGTGAAACTAAACTACTTGATCCTCCGAACAAAAGAATCTAAATTTTTGTAAATTTTAATTTTGCCATACTTATTCTTTTATGTGTACCTTATAGGAAATGTTTGTAAACTGCTTACCAAGGATTATGTACTTTATCATAAATTAAAAATCAAAACATTATCATAAACTCACAGTAGTAAATCTTTAATATAAATTTATTTTATAATTGTAATACATACAATTCATGGACGCACGTGATTTATGACTGTATCTGATTGAGATTATGGTGCATTAAAGGATTAGGTTAAACTCATATTTATTCTTTTAAATTATAATTAATCAATTATCTTTGTTTTCTTCTGAAATTCAGTGTTGTAGTAAAACCTAACGTAACTTAATATTATGTTTGATTACAAAGTATATACCTACCTAACAGTCAAGCATATTTACTGATACGTAGAATTTGGTAAAGTTAGGGTCGGTGAAGTTAGGCCGAGGAGTTATATTAGAAGCTTATCTCTACATCTTCGGATCCGACATCTTCTTCACAGGGCAAACCATATGTGGTCATCTTGGTAACATTTTACCATAACAGAGCGGCTTTGAAGAAGACCAACAACTGATAGTTATTATTCTCATCAATGCCGCACTGCGCCCGACATCAGAGACAACAGATATTAAGTCTCTTATACCCGGAAATTTTACTAGCTACAGTACCCTTACACCGAAACACAGAAGTGCATAGCACTCCTGTTTCACGGAACAATATCTGGCACTGCAGTGGTACCTACCTATACGAATCAGTATCGAGTCTCTCACCTAGTTAAAGTAGTTCTTTTTAATTGCAAGGCTTGCATTTGATGAGCATGCAGCCATAAACGCGACACAGCAATGGCAAAAGCGTTGACAACGGCGGTTCTAGTGAAATGTGCTCATTAGTGCCTCTCTTATGCGTAACAAAGGACTGTATAAAATGACAAAAGGCTACGCCATAATCAAGTTTGTTACGTCTTTAGACTACACTAACGCTTTATATGCAATCTATAATTTGTATTAAGTTCACATACTCGTATGAACTGAAAGTCATTACTCTCATAACACATCAACCAATTACAGGTTACTTACCTACATTACTTTCGTTAGCTATTTTTTTTATTTGCGCTCTTTTGATAGACCAGTGAAAGGTAGCAAAACATAAGAATAATCATGGTGTTTGTTCGTAATCAAATATAGGAATATAACAGCTTTTACTAAGGTATACATATGAATGCATTCGTAACAAATACTAAAACATATCTACTTGCTTTTGCGCATGTATCTATGAAACGGCTAGACCGATTATTACAAGACCTTTACATTAAGAAAGCAGGTATAATAAGGAGTGAATCCTATAAATAAAATAAATCTGTCTATGGTAGCGAAAAGATAATGAAGGAAAATTAAGATATTAATCAACTAGGCCGTTAATTTATAGCAACCTGGTCATAACAGGCAACTTTTATACACCCGTGATCATCATCAACTGCCTCCGTGGTCTAGTGGGCTCACCGTTCAGCTGTGTGAATGTCAATGAATATTTATTTATTATATTTAATTGAGTATCTGTATATATATATGTACATTTAAAAATTAAAATCGATTACATGATAATGCATCCACCTCTTATCAAGTTGCCGACTTTATAGCGTAGTGTACTATCCGTTTGATGTGAAATGAGATGTTAATTATTCATGGCCTATCTATTATAGTCACTATCTTTCTTCAACAAAGGTTCGAGTACCAAATGTCAGCATACGTTAAAAGAGAGTTAAAGGGACATTATTTATTAGTGCTACCTAATCGTTTTTAGTCAACCCATTCAGTTAAGACAAGAACAAACTTAACTAATACGCACGAAAATAAATTAGACGTGAAAACTTTTAATTTTTGAAACTTTATTTATTTAAAAAACTAATAAAAAACTGCTCCCTTACTTATTATAAGTCTATTCTTACCTGCTTCTTCGATAATTTAAAAAAACAATTATTCGCATTTTTTTTACAAAAGTTCCTCGCTTCGTTTCTCTTTAAGCCTACCCAGATAATTACTAATTTTGACGTTTATTGGATCGTCACATTTTGGATAACTATACGAACTTAAAAAGATTACAGTATTGTGTGTTCATAGCTTCTTACTACTAGTAAGTAATGGGCAATTATTCAAGAGGGATATTTTGTTTTCTCTTCACAATGCTAAATTATTGTATTACAAGTTGTACTCGTCCTTAGTAACATTATGTAAAAAAGTATGATTCGTGATATGCTTACAAAACAATCGAAAAAAGTGTTCCGAATGCAGTGACAGCACACATACACATATTTCGAATTCGAACACATTTACCTAAACAAAGAGAACAAACTGTACTCTCTTCGGCGGTTCGATTTTGAGGCACGTATGGCGTATCTACCTTTATATACAGAATATCATTGTTAGTAATGATAATTCTGTGAAGGGTCGTAAATAAGATTTTAGATTGTTTACGGGTCACCAGGGAAATGATCATGATAAAAATAGATAATTGACTATAAATACTCACAATACTTAAATCAAGCCCATAGTACTTACGCACAATATGCTTATGCCTACATTAACAAAGGTAAAGCCCAAGCAAAAAACATTTCTTGAGATTTTATTTGCTAACAATTGTCAATTTGCGGGTATTGTTACTGGACGAAAAGCATTGAGTGGCGGACTCATATTACGTTTGCTATCCATATTTGCCCAGCCGACGCAGTGACAAATTAATTAATGCTTGTTTCTCAACAAAAGCCAGTAAGTTAAATGACACCTCAATAATGATAAACCGCCCCAGCTAAAGAATCAAAAGCACTGACGCATAATTCTATATTTACAAGTAACGTTAGCAAAATTACTCGCGTTGCGTCATTAATTGAAATCACACTGAATAAGAGGTTTAATTAATTTTTGCTTAAATTATTGTAAATTTGCCTATTGTTTGCAAGTCAGAATGAGAACAATGCTTTTATTTTCAAGAAAACTAGTTTATTTCACGTTAATTGAAATGGGCTTTTGGTTTGTTTTATTACAAATTATTAAATAAATACAACATTGAGGTTTCTGAGTCAAATAATGACAGCTAGGTCATCTTAATATTCATATCTTGACAAGGTTTAGTTATATTTATTAATTCTGACCACTTATAGTATATGCACCCATCACGCTACGGAAGAAGTTACTTCTTATTTTATGAAAACAATAAAATACTATGTTTCTATAAAAATAACGGTCAGTTGGTGTACCCAACTAATTTCGATTTTACTCGTATTTGAGCGTCGGCGGCTCATTGGTGTGGATTGTTGCCTACCGACAGGAGGCGCAAATTCCGCCACTCACCAATGTGTTGTTAATTTCCAAATTATATGTACTTTATCTGACGCTATTACGGTGAAGAAAAACATCGTCAGGAAACCTGTGCACGCCCGAAGAGATTCAAGGTTGTGCGTGAAGTCGGCTAATCCGCTCTAGACCCGTATGGACGACTACGACCTAAAACACCCTTTACTCGTAGGTCTCGATGGGGATGTTTAATGAGCTGATGATGATGAAGTATGTATTTCTCCCTTTACAACAGTTTTGCTTTTGGTGTTGCTGTGTTTCTGTTTAAAGGACGAGACAAGTGATAAAGAAAGATATAGAGACTGCACTTTAACTTTCACCACTTACCACCATCAGGTGGGCTGTTTGCTTGATTGCTTACTTGCTTAATAAAAAAGCGGGATAGATTCGCCTAACCAGGGTTCTGTATAAATAGTGCTGAAATAAGATACGAGCTTATGGGAAATGGCAAACATCATCGAGCGATCACTCGCCGGTGTGTAACTTTGTCTAAAATAAACTAGTTAAATTTATTGGAAGTTTATCTGAATTACGACATCAGACTGCAATCAGTTTGCGTTTATGTATTCAAATTTTGAATTCTATATTTCCACATGTTTCAGATGGTCGTAAGAAGTTGTAAGTTTCTTAAAACATTCGATTTTATTCGTTTGAGGTACGAAATTCTGAAAGCGAAAAAAAGAATCTATCGTAAAATATAGAAAAAAACTTGTCATGTCTATTAAATGTTTGTTATTTTTGTCAAACCTTTCTATGTATATAAATATTCAAAGTATTTGAAATAACAAGAACCTAGTTTCAAAATACCCTTTTTTATCCTGTCGATCGGTAGCAACTTGAAATTCAATTAGTAACGGGTCTTCAACAAAACTTGAACATAACAACACACTAAATCAAAAGGAAAAATTTGAGCTGGATTGACCGTTGGAGTGACCATTTGCGGTCACTGCATAATGCCCTTTTAATTATATTAACATTTATTTCGAATATAACTGTAAATATCGTGAATGACAGACCTTAGGTCTATATATATATATATATATATAAAGCTCATCAGCATCGCTCGATTGACCGTAGAGTGACTTTAAACTTGTGAATCGATCCTACTGCCCGCATCCTATCCATGTCTTAAGCTGCATATGTACCGGCTTGCCGTAACAGTCCTATTGAATGCCTGATCTTACTAACTTCCCTCTTGAAGTAATGCCAATTGATAGTAGTATGGTATGGTAGTAGTAATGGATAGTTTCTTCCATTTGAACTTATTTCTGCACAGCCATGACAAGGATACCATCAAGTAACAGCGGTTTACGAATGAAATGGTTATTAAAATTAACTTTATTCGCTTGTTTGAAAATTACTTTTTCTGTCCTTAAACCCAGAGGTACATAGCACTCGACTAACGTGAAAGATTATGACCAAAAACGTTGAATTCAACCTTAACAGCTCTTTGCGTTGAGGTTAAAATTGACACTTAATTTTACTTATACGTAGTCGCTGATTTTGTAATCGACTACTGATAAAAATATCGATTTGCAAGTCTCTAGATAGGTCCGACTAGAAGAGTGCCAAATTTAGTGTTATCTACGTTATGGACAGGTTATTAACAGTGATATGCGATTATAGGTATATGTGCATAATATAAAAATCATTAACATACGAGTATATTTTTGCAAGTAGTAATGGTGAAAGTTGATAGATTTTTTACAGTAAAATCACCGGGTATAAGAAATCTAACTAACTATAGTACCCTTTTCTCGAAACACAGAAGTGTATAACACTCATATGTTTAAAATATTCATTTTATTGAGTGGGCAAATGACGAGCGATCGCTTTGAACCTTAGGATAAAAATATTTAGAATAAATTTAATGTCATCATACTGAAAAGGAAAGCATGAGCTGAAGCTCACTATAACTAACCATATACTTTTCTTCTGGATATGGGACTAGCTTTTTAATTTTTTAACAAACAATAAGCAATTATTATCTTAAAAAGTTGTGGTACAACTTTTCAATAATTATGATTGTATTTCAGAAAACATTATTGTTAGTTACCAAAACCATTTTTTATAAACATAACGTCACATTTATATCCTTTACAAATAGAATTTGGAAACTAGGTAAATTTGCAGAAACGAAGGATTTACCTTACATTGTGACATTACATTTTGCAACGAGATATAAAACGTGTAATATTATTAAAACATAACGCACTTATTGGCTTAGCTTGCCTGCCTACTTTGTTTTGTAATTTTAATAGACATTCAGATTTTTGCTGAGTTAGTCATACTCACTTAAAAGGAAATGAAGACCTACTTGATATTTTATTTTTTATTTGCTACTTACGTAATATAACTACTTTACTGTTTTAATGTAGGCAATGAATTCTAAAGATTTATTTTCTTGTGACATTTTTCTGAGCACGCCTAAAAATGATCCGAAAATCAAATTACCTGTCTGTCATGACCAGTCTTCTATTATAATAGTTAAAACATTTTATTCCATTAGCCTACAATTCACAAAAGATGACTACAAATGGCGGCGTTTTAGGCCAAATGAAGAGCACCTATTTTAATGAAAGTCAAACAATAGAATTTTGTGATATTAAAAAATTTCATGAGCGTACAAGAATTCCGCCGGCGCCACTGAACTACTGCGCAGTGGTCATCTTTGTAAATCGTTTTATACAAATTAAAATAATCGTTTTTTTAACTACGACATTATACAAATAAGAATTTTAAAATTTGTGGCTGTGTTTGTTCCGAGTAATCTCTGAACGGCTGGACCCATTTTGACGGGACTTTGATTGGCAGGTAGCTGATGTAATAAGAAAAAACTAAGGCTCCTTTTTATAGAAAAATCTACCTAATTTAGAAAAACAAAGTAATGGTGCACCGCGCGGCACTCAACCTAAATCACGTGAGCTGCGCGTCTTTGACTTAATGATGAGATTTTAATAAAATTTGGTATGAAGTAAGCTGGCACCCTAGGTTTAAACATAGGCTATCACTGTGGAAGAATATCTTATACCGCGGGGCACACAGATAAAAATTGTGAATAAATTTAATGATTAGTGTTTCGGAATTTATTTTATTTACTTTAGGGAAATTTTATATACACTTATATTAATTCAAACAGTATTCTTCTAATAAGACTAAAGAAAATTTACAAACGACTCACGTCCTTTTAAACGAGCGTTATCAATGAAGACGCTGCCGAACGCGTCAACACTGATAACGCGGTCTGATAAAAACAACGCGCAAATAATATCTAGAGAGAACATAATGATATAGTTGTACGAGATTATACATAAAAGCAACTAAAACATGATGTCTGATGATTTTCTCGAATTCTAATAGTATCTAGTAGTTTTCCGCATTAGATTTCCCTTTAAGACAGATGCTTTTGTTGTAAATATATACGAGTAGGAACCTATGTTGTGATAATTATCTGAGCTGAGACTTACTTATGATGGAATTGGTATAACACGTTAAAATGTACGTTTTGTTTTAAAACATCGTTTGATGTTTTAAGAAAATACTGGAGTCAATTTATTTATTTTACACATTGAAAATTAGTTTTGAAAAACTTAAACTCTCACATTTTTGACTAGATAGATAAGTTTAGAAATATATTCGCACGAAATAATCATTACCTACACAGACATCCGAATATACAATTAGACTGGACGAGCCGCCAATTAATAGCAGTCCCAGTGTCGCAATTCCTTTTCGGTTTTTACCTGTGAAAAGTTATTATATTCTTAGAATTTACTGATTCATTGCGATGACGGCATGTTACAATTACACAGATGACATTTTGGGGAAAAAACGGTAATTTCTTCTTAATATTCGTGCGTCTTGGCCCGTCTCACAGAGCGTAAACTGGCAGCCAGTGTATGCTCGTTGAGCTTACATTTGTCGCACTTAAAAACCGGCTTGCCCCATCTCCTGTATTGGGAAATCTGTGATTACCTACAATATGCAACAAAACACTAAATAGATTGGGAAGATATAGGATTAGTGCAGTTAATGTATTTAATATGCAAACTCAGTATTTATAATTTAAGATGAATCAATTATATTAATTTGGTAGTAGAATAAGCAATAAAATTCAAATAGGATAACTAATAACTTTATCAAATATTTATCATTGTGACTACTTTTTTAGATGATGTTCTGAAAGAAGTCATGAATAATATTCGAATAAATATTCTCTAATATCGAATATTATTCGAAAAATCGAATAATATTCGAAAAAATAATACTCGATTGATGTAGCCATATCTACATCAATCGAGTTGCGACCACCACGTTACGAAAAAACATTGATGCCAGGTGGACCGATGACTGATAAAATAGCGAATAGTAGACTTCTAAAAGTAATTCACCTGAAAGACATGAGGAAGACGAGAGGTCTCAGATTTTATTAAAGAGTGGAGGTATTACGTTACAACAAATATGATTATGAGTTCTTGATCTTGCAAAAGTTAAAAGCGCTTTCAATGCCACTTTCCTATCTGACGCTACCAGAAGTGATTACTTTAATCCTGGTATGAAAGAGCAGTAGCTTTTTAAATATTAATCTAAAAATTACCTTGTATTTAATTTATTGCTTTTATCAATACATATTAATATTATTTTAATCTTATGCCAATATAATTTATTTACAGCCCATAAAGATCTGTGTTATACTTATAGTTATATTGCTGCCATAAATTTCCAATAAGTAATTCGATACTCACTGTAATGCTTAGCTTATAATAAATGTATCATGACTTTAAAATCAAATACACAGGTAAATATTTATTCAAAATAAACGTTTCGTAGAAGTATTAAAATTGTCGAATTGAAAGAAGCACTATTATTCCTCGATTGTTTCAAATATCCCCATTATTAAAGGATTCAAGGATTTGATCGCAAAAGATTCGCAATGGTTTGAAAAGTGTATTAAATGAATGCACTTTTAGTCAGAAGTTGGCACGTGTGTACCAACATAACAACCAATGCTTCAACCATTAAAATTTAAGTTTTATTATATCATTAAGTGAACAGTACGGTAAGTTCGCTCACCCGATGGTAAGTGATACGCCTGACCATAATAGATGCAGTGTTGAAGGAAATTCGTAATAGTATGCAGTCATTAATTTCAAACAACTATACGCTGCGCTCGTCAGAAGTGCAAAACACTCCTATTTTTCGAAACGATATCTGGCACTCTGGTGGTTCCTACCTAGACGTCTCAGTACAGATTCACCACCCAGTAAAACTGTGAGAGAGCCATATTTGAAAGAAAAACGCACGCGCTCTGATTCTTCCCGAGTAGTGTTGCCAGGTTCGATTTGTTTTAAATCGGGACACATGGTAAAAAAACGGGAGTAAAGGTTGCAGATGACGTGCCATTCTGAATTTGACATTGATGTAATTAGTAGAAGTTATGTAGTGTAAATATATATTTTTTTAATGAAACATCTTATTCTTTTTTAATTAATCGGGACATTTAGCGTCCCGATCGGGACGCATCCTCAGACCCCTAAAATGGGGACACCTGGCAACACTAGTCCGAAGGCCAAAAGTTAGCCCTTCCGCTTCCCATAATTTGTTTTTAATCTACTTTTTAAGGTTGGTACATACTCATACTGTTTCGAAGTAACGAATAGGTGTCGATATCCAAACAAACATGTTTTCTAGAAACAAATAAAGAACTACACTAAACTCCACGCTATGGAATAAATATAAGTACAAAGGAGTAATATTCAAATCCGTATAACGTAAATTAAAAATTACAAAACTCACTTTGAATAACTGACTAAACACACGCGTTTCTAGTTTTTGTTTAAATAATGGTATATTAGCTACCTAATGATCTGAAGGCCATTTAAAAATTAGATATTTGCTACCACAACAACTGATATACGTTTTCAATGTGTTCCTTTTATACATANTGATATTGTTTTTTTATTGTTGCTACTTACGTAATATAACTACTTTACTGTTTTTAATGTATGCAATGAATTTTAAAGATTTATTTCTTGTGACATTTTTCTGAGCACGCCTAAAAATGATCCGAAAATCAAATTACCTGTCTGTCATGACCAGTCTTCTATTATAATAGTTACAACATTGCATTACATTTTATTCCATTAGCCTACAATTCACAAAAGATGACTACAAATGGCGGCGTTTTAGGCCAAATGAAGAGCACCTATTTTAATGAAAGACAAACAATAGAATTTTGTGATATTAAAAAATTTCATGAGCGTACAAGAATTTCCGCCGGCGCCACTGTACTACTGCGCAGTGGTCATCTTTTGTAAATCGTTTTATACTAATTAAAATAATCGTTTTTTTTAACTACGACATTATACAAATAATAATTTTTAAAATTTGTGGCTGTATGTTTGTTCCGAGTAATCTCTGAACGGCTGGACCTATTTTGACGGGACTTTGATTGGCAGGTAGCTGATGTAATAAGAAAAAACTAAGGCTCCTTTTTATAGAAAAATCTACCTAATTTAGAAAAACAAAGTAATGGTGCACCTCGCGGCACTCTACCTAAATCACGTGAGCTGCGCGTCTTTGACTTAATGATGAGATTTTAATAAAATTTGGTATGAAGTAAGCTGGTTAAACATAGGCTACTTATCACTGCGGAAGAATATCTTATACCGCGGGGCACACAGATAAAATTGTGAATAAATTTAATGATTAGTGTTTCGGAATTTATTTATTTACTTAGAGAAATTTTCATCATCATCAGCTCATTAAACGTCCCACCGAGGGGCACAAGCCTACCCGTAAAGGTGATTAGGCCTTAGTCGTCCACGCGGGCCCAGTGCGGATTGGACGACTTCACACACAACCTTCGAATCTCTTCGCAGGCGTGCATGAAGGTTTCATCACGATGTTTCCTTCACCGTAAGAGCGTCGGATAGCGTACATATATTTTTCGAAAATTTCGAAAATTCGAAAATACATTGTACCTACGTGTCGGGATTTGAACCTCAGCCCTCCCGATAGGAAGGCGACAGTCCACACCACTGAGCCACCGACGCTCTAGGGAAATTTTATATACACTTATATTAATTTAAACAGTATTCTTCTAATAAGACTAAAGAAAATTTACTAACGACTCACGTCCTTTTAAACGAGCGTTATCAATGAAGACGCTGCCGAACGCGTCAACACTGATAACGCGGTCTGATAAAAACAACGCGCAAATAATATCTAGAGAGAACATAATGATATAGTTGTACGAGATTATACATAAAAGCAACTAAAACATGATGTCTGATGATTTTCTCGAATTCTAATAGTATCTAGTAGTTTTCCGCATTAGATTTCGCTTTAAGAGCTTTTGTTGTAAATATATACGAGTAGGAACCTATGTTGTGATAATTATCTGAGCTGAGACTTACTTATGATGGAATTGGTTTAACACGTTAAAATGTACGTTTTGTTTTAAAACATCGTTTGATGTTTTAAGAAAATACTGGAGTCAATTTATTTATTTTTACACATTGAAAATTAGTTTTGAAAAACTTAAACTCTCACATTTTTCGAGGCTAGATACATAAGTTTAGAAATATATTCGCACGATATAATCATTACCTACAAATATGCAACAAAACACTAAATAGATTGGGAAGATATAGGATTAATGCAGTAAATGTATTTAATATGCAAACTCAGTATTTATAATTTAAGATGAATCAATTATATTAATTTGGTAGTAGAATAAGCAATAAAATTCAAATAGGATAACTAATTACTTTATCAAATATTTTCATTGTGACTACTTTTTTAGATGATGTTCTTCTACAAAAGAAGTCATGAATAATATTCGAATAAATATTCTCTAATATCGAATATTATTCGAAAAATCGAATAATATTCGAAAAAATAATACTCGATTGATGTAGCCATATCTACATCAATCGAGTTGCGACCACCACGTTACGAAAAAACATTGATGCCAGGTGGACCGATGACTGATAAAATAGCGAATAGTAGACTTCTAAAAGTAAGCCACCTGAAAGACATGAGGGAAGACGAGAGGTCTCAGATTTTATTAAAGAGTGGAGGTATTACGTTACAACAAATATGATTATGAGTTCTTGATCTTGCAAAAGTTAAAAGCGCTTTCAATGCCACTTTCCTATCTGACGCTACCAGAAGTGATTACTTTAATCCTGGTATGAAAGAGCAGTAGCTTTTTAAATATTAATCTAAAAATTACCTTGTATTTAATTTATTGCTTTTATCAATACATATTAATATTATTTTAATCTTATGCCAATATAATTTTATTTACAGCCCATAAAGATCTGTGTTATACTTATAGTTATATTGCTGCCATAAAATTTTCCAATAAGTAATTCGATACTCACTGTAATGCTTAGCTTATAATAAATGTATCATGACTTTAAAATCAAATACACAGGTAAATATTTATTCAAAATAAACGTTTCGTAGAAGTATTAAAATTGTCGAATTGAAAGAAGCACTATTATTCCGTATTGTTTCAAATATCCCCATTATTAAAGGATTCAAGGATTTGATCGCAAAAAGATTCGCAATGGTTTGAAAAGTGTATTAAATGAATGCACTTTTAGTCAGAAGTTGGCACGTGTTGTACCAACATAACAACCAAAGCTTCAACCATTAAAATTTAAGTTTTATTATATCATTAAGTGAACAGTACGGTAAGTTCGCTCACCCGATGGTAAGTGATACGCCTGACCATAATAGATGCAGTGTTGAAGGAAATTCGTAATAGTATGCAGTCATTAATTTCAAACAACTATACGCTGCGCTCGTCAGAAGTGCAAAACACTCCTATTTTTCGAAACGATATCTGGCACTCTGGTGGTTCCTACCTAGACGTCTCAGTACAGAGTTCACCACCCAGTAAAACTGTGAGAGAGCCATATTTGAAAGAAAAACGCACGCGCTCTGATTCTTCCCGAGTAGTGTTGCCAGGTTCGATTTGTTTTAAATCGGGACACATGGTAAAAAAAACGGGAGTAAAGGTTGCAGATGACGTGCCATTCTGAATTTGACATTGATGTAATTAGTAGAAGTTATGTAGTGTAAATATATATTTTTTTAATGAAACATCTTATTTTCTTTTTTAATTAATCGGGACATTTAGCGTCCCGATCGGGACGCATCCTCAGACCCCTAAAAATGGGGACACCTGGCAACACTAGTCCGAAGGCCAAAAGTTAGCCCTTCCGCTTCCCCATAATTTGTTTTTAATCTACTTTTTAAGGTTGGTACATACTCATACTGTTTCGAAGTAACGAATAGGTGTCGATATCCAAACAAACATGAATTTCCTAGAAACAAATATAAAACTACACTAAACTCCACGCTATGGAATAAATATAAGTACAAAGGAGTAATATTCATATCCGTATAACGTAAATTAAAAATTACAAAACTCACTTTGAATAACTGACTAAACACACGCGTTTCTAGTTTTTGTTTAAATAATGGTATATTAGCTACCTAATGATCTGAAGGCCATTTAAAAATTTAGATATTTGCTACCACAACAACTGATATACGTTTTCAATGTGTTCCTTTTTATACATATTTATTACGCCTATGTCACTCGTATGCAAAGTACAGTCTACAACATTATTTATTTCGCTCTTCTAACTTTGAAATGAATTTGTATATATGAAGTAGACAGACAAGAATATAATCTCAACAACATTTATCCCGTATCAATTTAGTTAAAATAAATCTGAACTCCATCTCTAAACAATGCAAAGCGATCACATGAGTTTTTTGTCCGGCGAGACGACATTTACTTAGTTATGTGATAGCATGTTTATGTATGATAATTTAATACTGAATCAACTCAAAACCGTTCCACATTTTGACGGTCAAACACCGAGATACACCTTCTACTAAATGAGTTTAGCCAAGTTTATTGCCAGAGTCATACTAAAACTGAAGTGAGAAATAAAAATTATACGTTTGCTTTTAATTGGATAACTTCTCCGTGCACTGTATTAGTAAAACATGACTCAAAATTAACCTAAAATGGCATATTATTTTCTAATAGCACAATTATTTTTGTTTTATTATAGTTCCCAACTATACTAGTTTAACTTGACTAATTGCTAAAGAGACATTAACTACCATGTGACTTGACTGTATTTCTTGAGAAGTAATTATCGTTTATATTATCAGTATCGAAACTTATCTAGGGTCGTTGAATTTTTGATAAGATTATTTAGAATTTTAGATAGTTTTGTGAATGTTGTGGAAAGGTACTGACATTTTGTAAAGCATTGATTTATTGAATGTTATTGTGTTTACATTTACGCTATCATATGATTCATAATACGCTACAACTGTGCCAAAGTTCACGTGCGGTTGATATTAAAATTCAAATTACCCGCGCAATCACACAACACAAACACTGTTCCCAGCACAAACCTTTTTTGTAGGAAGCGTTTTCGAAATTCGACGTACGCCGAGCGGCCCTTGTCCTCGTCGTCGGAGATCTTGACCCGTCCGTGCAGGGGTACCCTGTGTCCGGAGATGCCATAGTCCATTTGTAGGTCGACGACGAGCATTAGCGTGAATAGTACAAGGAACGCGCTGATGGCGAGCGCGAGGCGCTCCTTCAGTTTCATGTTGAGCATGGTGCGCGCGGTGGTGCGGCGCGGCGCGTGCGGACTGCGCGCATCGTCGGGCGGCGGCGAGCGCTTACAGCCGCGCGCGCACTCGCAGCGCCGCGACCCCGCGCATGCGCGCGCGCGCCACCACCCGCCCCACCTGACGACAATACCACCCTTTTACACATTACGCACAACAACAACTACAAACCTATATGGATGCAATGATATTCTGTATATATAAAGGTAGATACGCCATCGGTGCCTCAAAAACGAACCGCTGAAGAGAGTACAGATTGTACTCTTTCGTTTAAGTAAATGTGTTCGAAATTCGAAATATGTGTATGTGTGCTGTCACTGCATTCGGAACACTTTTCTCGATTGTTTTGTGAGCATATCACGAATCCATACTTTTTACATCATTGTATAGATGTAATAAGTTGTCCGAAATAAACGTTTTTATTATTATTATAATAAGTCAACAATAACAACGAACAGAACTACACATAGCCAGTGGTGTGCACCGAGATTATGAGTAGGGTGCAAACTGAGGAACACTAATCTCAAAAACCATGAATAATTTTCATTTTTGTCTAATTACATGCTGCTGTTGACAACAGAATGCCTATAGTTTCAAATATGTAGAGGAAAATGGGAGAATTAGTGGGAATCATTTAATATGTTGGCGATTTTCCGCGTTGTCTGGACGCACAGGGTATGCACTGCTTATATGCATATATAGAGTACACGCAACTGCACATAGCCTATAACGTCCTACTATTTAATTTTAAGATAACAGACAGTCTACTGAAGGTGCTAATTGTTGCCTATACTATGGTAAAAAACATGTAGAGCCATTTAGGATGTTTTACCTAAATGTACTATATTTTAGTATTCATATTCTAGGATAAGAGATTTGAACTTTTATTTTTCACTCCAAAAAAAGAAAGTATTTGATGACAAGGGTGTTTACTTATTATATTATTTTCTATCTGACAGAGATCGTTCTATGTAGTGCACACTTTATAAGGCGCATCGTGAGGATAAAAATCAACCGCGCAGGCGCTTTTGGCGGCTTGACGTAACTTTGGAAGCAAGAAGGGACTGTTGATAACTTCTGGGATCGTCACTCATACGCGCTAGTATATACGTCGTCACTAATAAACAATATATAAATAAGTGGAAACTTCAAAGACTGTTGCTCAGAATAGTTAAAGGAAGTTAGTCTTAAAGGAAGAATACAAAAAGATTTCATAATTTTATTTGTAATTAGCTTTTACGTGCGACTTCGTCCGCGTGGAATAGTTACTTTGGCCTAATCTCTTGTTTATATAGGTGAGTTAAAACTGCGATATCTCGTAAGATATTCATTTAAGTTGAATGATGTAAAGGGCAATTTTGTTTAAAATGAATTACTTTGGATAAGGATTGATATCATATTTATGAAAATACTTCGCAATAAAGAATTAGTTTAAAAAATAACTGTAGCGTGATTATATATAGCCTATAGCCTTCCTTGATAAATGAGCTATCTAACATTGAAAGAATTTTTCAAATCGGACCAGTAGTTCCTGAGATTAGCGCGTTCAAACAAACAAACAAACTCTTCAGCTTTATAATATTAGTATAGATGTTTGCATTATTCCTAAAACGTTTAGCAAATTATAAAGCAAAAGCCGAATTATATACGTTAATATATAATTGAAAACGATTCAATATTTGTAAATGTAGAATCTTTATTTACTTTAGTATTGCACATACACAATAACGTATGTGCAAATAAATATTTAATATTTGTAGAAATTAAATTAAATTCATTGTTCTTTTATTTAATTATCATGAATTAAGATACAAATACACACATACTTAAAAAAAATGCAATGCATCTAAAAAAATAACATATTTTAAATACATTTGCATATCAAAAGGTATTCAATTCAGCCGACATTGCCTTTTTAAGAATTATAAGTAATTGTATTGTAAGCAGCTTTAAGGCTGAGAGGCATCTGCGCTCGCCAATTGCCCGGTGAAGCTGTAAAAGCCATCTGCGGCCAACAGCAGTAGTCAGTTCGAAAACAAACAAAAAATATAACTAACATGTTAACCTTAAACTCCAAAACATCAAGCCAGAAAATACATATATTTTACGGCAAATTGATACCTTTTATTAGAAAATAACATCATAACAATACAACTTATATATTTAAATTCTAGATGCACGCTGTTTTCTAGAAATTACTAAGCAAAATAGACTTTAGATGTGTATCAAATATCCACTTAAATTACGTCCGATTGAATGAGTTGGCGTAAGAAGAGCTCAACATAGCGGAAAGCCACATAGACGGAATGTGGGCGTAATACGATACAATTAGGATCCTAGAATATTTTCGCACACGTATTACTGTCTCATACATAAGGCTTAGCGTAGCGAGAGCATCGGTAGCTCATTGGTGTGGATTGTTGCCTTCCGATCTGGAGGGTGCAGGATGAAATGCCACCACGTACCTATGTATTTTCGAAATTATATGTACGTTTATCCAACGCTCTTACGGTGAAGGAAAACATCATAAGGAAACCTGCGCACGCCTCTGCGAAGTAATTCAAAGGTTGTGTGTGAAGTCGTCCAATCTGCATTGGGACGCGTGGACGATTAAGCCTACACCCTATACGGGTAGGCTCGTGCCCCTCGGTGGGGACAATAATGGGCTGAGGATGGATGATGAAGGCGTAGCGTTTAAGGCGATCGCCAAAAACCAGTTGAAATGGTGTATGTGTATCGCATGGGTGATCGAGAATATATGAATCCGTTCGTTCTTTGGTACGTACATATAACAGCGTTTGTCCTGGCTCCTACTCGTATCTCCAGAATAGTATTCGTTAACACTCACCAATCCGTATTAGATCCGCGTTTTAAGTAAAGGTCCAATTTCCTTTCGTCTAGAAATTAATTGAACAAAAGGCAGGACGCCTATGTTACTTTGGATATTTATGATTTAAAGTAAGAAAAGCAAAATGTATTCAGAATTGAATATATGAATCAATTCTTAACATCTATCTGCCGCTTTAAGAGGTATTTTTAACTTAAAGTATTTTGGATATTTTTATAGTAAATAGATTGCCCATTTTAATTGCTAAATTTGCTTACTTGTGTCAATTTCGCAGACAAATAGTTTACACGTGCTACTATTTATTTCTAGTGCAACAAATAGCATTGACCTGTCATGATACATGCGTAGGAATACTTAATAAAATGTATGTGTTAAATTGTAAACAGGGTCAGTATAAAATGTTCTCTTATTCAAATGATGCCGAAGAGCCATGTTCTGTACTATTTAGTTGATTACACACTTTACCAATTATAAGAACTAGCTTTTGCCCGCGGCTTCGCCGCGTTAAATTCGGGATGACAAAATTATTCTGTTTTCGTTACAGGAAAGTGGAGCCATCCACTTGGTAACGAATACAGAATAACTTCATCGCTGCAACACTGCTTCTTCTTTTTCTTATTTAATGCTTTAAGGGCCGGTTTGCAAAAACCAAATATGAGAGATATTGTTCATGACAAATAGCCATCATACTTATTTTTAGCTTTCTACCTTGTAAACTGTTTAAACTTATAAAGAAAATTATGTATACATATATATCACTATACATAGGAATCCCCGCCCAAGTTTAAAAGTTTTGGAGTCTATTTCCAAAAACGGATCCACACACACACACACACACACACACACATACACATATATATATATATATATAACCTATTCAAGGTTACCTTTTATCAACATACCAAGTTTCAATAAAATCTACCTTAAAAACTGAGGAAAATTGGATATGATACTTCCTCCCCTATTTGAAGGGTTTGGGGGTGGACTTTTTAAAAAAAAATATGCCATTTCGTTTCTGACAAACAGTCCGCATACCAAATTTCAGCGTCGTACTACAAAAATTGCGGAATGTTCCATACAAACTTCCAACCCCCATTTTAGGGAAGTGCGGGGTGAAAACGGGACAAAAAGTAGCCTAAAAGCTTTTCTAGGTTACCTACTATCAACATACCAAGTTTCAATAAAATCTACCCGAAACCTGCGAAAAATCGGATATGATACTTCCTCCCCTATTTGAAGGGTTTGGGGGTGGATTTTGTAAAAAAATATGCCATATTTTTTCGTTTCTGACAAACTAAATTTCAGCGTCGTACTACCAAAATTGCGGGATGTTCCATACAAACTTCCAACCCCCATTTTAGGGGAGTGGGGGGTGAAAACGGGACAAAAAGTAGCCTAAAACTATTCTAGGTTACTTTCTATCAACATACCAAGTTTCAATAAAATCCGTTCAGCCGTTTAGGCGTGAAAGCATAACAAACAGACAGACAGAGATACTTTCACATTTATAATATTAGTATAGTATGGATATGACAATTTTTAACACATACTTCAAATAGTTTTTTCTAGTATTGGTAAATGGTTAACTGATAATCATAAGAAACTTGAAATATAATGTTTTTCTCGTTACTCGGACATCTTTTATATGAGATGATTGGGATTACGATAGTCCTTTTGATCTTATAGTTTATTATAGACCTCAGGGCGCTATTTTAAAGCAATAATGATTATTTATTAACGTTTTTTTCATAATATTCAAGTAATTGTAAGCGAATGCGCGATAGACACTTGTAAACTCTCCGCTTTTCCCCAGCGTTTAGTCGAGTTAAGAACCAAGAAGAAGAAAAAATGGTGTTATTTTTTGTTATAGGGGAGGGTACAAACGAGCAAGAGAGACACCTGATGCAGAGTGACAACGGTGACACCATAAGTGCCTCCGGTGCGTCGCTTGCCTTTTAAGAAGGAAAACGCTCTTATCTTAAAGGTTTCTATGTCATATCTGTCAGGAAATACCGCTGCTGGTGGCAAATTTTATAATGCTATGTCTTTAATTAAGTTTGAAGAAACAAGTAACTCTAGAACCCCTAACTCTAGGACAAGTATAAGATTGTTTAATAGATACGGTAAACTGTATATAACTCGTGTAAATATGCAATTATATCTAACAAGATTGACAGATATTGAACTTATGACATTCCTTGCAATAATGATGATAGCAATAGTAATTAAGTTAATTATCTAACCCAGTTTAGTAGCCCTGATCAGTATTGATTTTACCCAAGTTACGTGTATTCTTAAAATTGATTAAGCAAACACAATTAAAAACTGCCACAACAAAATTAGGACACAATAGGCATTCAGAGAGAGTATAGTCTGTTTAATAATACAAAAGCTTTCATTTTCAATATTTTGATATAAAAAACCGCCCTAACATATTTTATTCATCGATTATATACTCGTAAATAGCTTTATGCTACAGAAACTTAAAATATATTTTTTATATTATTAAAGCAGCCATAAAATCTTAATAAAACCAGACAGGAGTATTGATTTGTGATGACATCATACCAGTGATTCTATTATCAAATGAAGTTCATAGTATAATTGGTCAGTAAATTTTGAAAAACCAACCGTACTTACCTTGATAATAAATTATCATATTTTACACAACGCACTAAGTAGATAAAGTATTTATTTATTGAAATGACCAGAAATAATGTAAATGTTATTTAAACATTATTTATAGAATAAGTGACTAGTTCTCCGGCACATGAACGACAAAAATGTACATACAAAGTACTTACACAGAATTCTGTAGTTAACTACTAAATTGAATATTTACGTCTTTAACAACAATAAACTTGTCGTATAGATAATACTGTTATGTCTATTAATTGCCTCCAACAATACAGGAACAATTAACATGTTGTCAAATACAGAATGAGGCCGAGCTAGAATTAGACATACTCCTATATGAAAATAGTTTGTTGGAGTAATAGAAGCCCTAGTTATACATAATTATGAAGATATTGTAATCACCGATAATGGAATGATAAATTATTGCTTACTATGCGCTCAGGCTATTGTTTATCTAAGGTTATAGCCCAATAATCCCGTGGTAGGCCTATGTACTACAGTGGGATGATAAAAGCTCGCTGATTGATTGAAGTGATCGCTTGCTTTACAATCAGTCGTTTGGTATCACCCCACACCATTTCAATCTTAAGCTTGTTTGTCTTTTCATAATCATTCATTTCTTTTACCGACTTCATTTATTTATGCTTTGCTCAAAAACAATCATCTACGAGTATGATAATGTTTGTTGACAACATCGATGGTTTGTTCAAAACACTGAGGAACCGCTTGAATCGGAGTAGTTCATTAATCCTTAAAGTGTTTTGTAAGAAAGAACGATGATATTTAAAAGGGTCTCCCCTTCTCTGCTCTATTTTTCTCTATAGAGGCTTTCAGTGAAAACATGTTTTCGTGATAAAGAGTTCCTGACCACACTCAGGCTCGGTTGTTAGATTAATAGTTAATGACAAAAATTATCATAAAAATATGTGAGTAAATAATATTTTTTATAAAAAACAAACAAATACGAAAAGTACGCTTGTATATAGATAGATCGCTGCGGTAAAGTGCTTATTTCGATCAATATATCGGCATTTAATGTTCCGCAGGGCTCAGACCCTAAACACTAAATACTTGCCCCAGCAGGATACGAACCCGTATAATTAAGTTGGAGTATGTATTTTCAAAATGTGTAGAAGTGTTCTCATCGTGCAAAGTACTTCCTTGTTTACTGCTAATTTGAGTCTACATTGCTATGTATAAATATCCGTGGAAATTAAACTGTATATGCAGACACCACTCATAGGGCTAATTAAAAAACATGATACGAGTTTTTACTCAGCACTCGAATGATGCGGCGAACAAAATGTGCTCCGATTGCACAAGGATGTAGCATTGAGTTTAAAGAACTGCAAGTGTACTAATTAGTTGTGTGTGTGAAAATAAAAAAACAACGCACGGATCGGAGCAGAGTGATCGTTATCGCTATCGACGCACCGCGTAAAAAATAAATATTTATTTGTATTTATTATTATTAAAATATATACGCTGATTCAATGGCGGACTCTGATTGTTATCGTGATACGTACATACGAGTTCATGGGTGACGGTTTCACTAATCATCAAATGGACCGGAATGCTCGTTTGCCTTTCTTTAAATTAAAAATATACCTTTTTTTTAAATAGATATCCTATCAATAGTAATCTCTGGCTTACTTTATCCTACTGCAGTCCATGGCTGAACACAGGTTTCCCCCATTTTACACTTTACATATTATCCTTTACTCACACAGCCCCCTAACAGCGACCTTTCGGAAAATATCTGAATATCAGGCCAAATGCTTACTAAGACGTGGTTTCCACTCTAGAATCCATCTCCTCCAGAAGACATTCCTTCCAAAAAGCCAAACCTTCGACAAACGTAATAGCGGCGTACTGCCCTTCCAACATGTTAAATGACGAGTTTTGTTGGTAAATTTATTCTGAGAGAAGTATGTAACATCTATACTAATATATAAAGCTGAAGAGTTTGTTTGTTTGTTTGAACGCGCTAATCTCAGGAACTACTGTTCGATTTGAAAAATTCTTCAGTGTTAGATAGCTTATTTATCGAGGAAGGCTATAGACTATATATATCACGCTACGAGTAATAGAAGCAGAGCAGCAATGAAGAATGTTTCAAAATCGGGGGTATTTTTTCATACTTGGCTTCCGCTTCCGCGATTGTTCTCCTATTAAAGGTCTACAAAAAGTCCGCGACAGCATATGTCTATCTTTTAAGGTTAGCTCACTATAACATATTTTTGCTAAAAAAAATCTGTTATTGACCCGAAACCTTTAAAGTTGGAGGGAGGGTAAATCCTATGTATAGTGATAATGAAAGTACCGTGTTAAACCCGAATTTAAGGCAAGCGAAGCCGCGGGCAGAGCGTCGGTGGCTCAGTGGTGTGGACTGTCGCCTTCCTACCGGGAGGGCTAGGTTCAAATCCCGACACGTACAATGTATTTTCGAATTTTCGAAAAATATATGTACGTTTCCGACGCTCTTACGGTGAAGGAAAAATCGTGAGGAAACCTTCATGCACGCTGCGAAAGAATTCAAGGTTGTGTGTGAAGTCGTCCAATCCGCACTGGGCCCGCGTGGACAACTAAGGCCTTATCACCCTACACGGGTAGGCTCGTGCCCCTCGGTGGGGACATTACACACTATTTTTCTCATAATGTGTGAATTAGTTTTTTTATTTAAGTACGCAATAATATGAGTAATGAGTTAATTTGTATTTCATTATTTACAATAGATGATAAGTTAGGGCACAGTCAGCGACATTAGTAAATACTCGTAGTATTTTGTAATAATTTCAAGTATGGGATTTAAGCTGACAGCTTGGACTCAACTCAACCCTTAGTCCAGGGTGCATAATGCGAATAAAAATTGGGCCTAGATGGTGCTGTGTGAATGTCAGTGGATATTTATTTAATGGTCGATTTTCGCAACTACTATCCTTAGATAGTAAACAGGGCCAACTACTTAACGTACCTTAATATGTAATAATGTATCCGAAAGCGCGTAATTATTAGTGTCTTATGACGAAGGTCTTTGACCAGAGTGTGCTGCCAGTTATGATTTACGGAAGCGAAACGTGGTCAATCACTATAATATAGGCCTTTTGAGTCAGCTCAAGGTTTACTACCGTGCCACGGAAAGAGTTTTGCAAAATTAGCTCTAGAAAACTAAGTGTATTTTAAGCTAGAGCTAACAATTAAAAAAAACACTAGTTTTCCCTACGTGATAAGATCCGAAATAAGGTCATTCTTAGGTAATCTAAAGTAGCTCATAATCATAGTTCATAGAGCAATACCTACACACACCTAGATAGAGCGAAGAACTGATGGTCGATCTATGTTGTTAAGTGACGTCCACGGTACGGAAAAAGAACCCAATCTACAAGCTGGTATTGGGTAACCGACCAATTTATGATAGGGATATGTCCGCATGGAAGTTCTTAAGGGAGATATTATTGTTCAGCTGTGGTTATATTAGGCTACCGAGTATTCATTATCTTTATTAATGATATTTATAGACCCGGCCTATTTTTAATATTAAAACGTTCTAAATACAAATGGACAGCAGCAGTAAAATGTGTATTCTAACAAAGATATGAATCTCTTTGTATTCGAACAGAAACAAATCTAAGGAGCGCTTTTCACAACAGCTGTTTGGCGAGCGCGGCGCGCGCATAACCGCTCGTTACGCGGATGGGCGCGCGCGCATCCACTTACGCTATTGTCCAGTTCGCTTTCGACATCAGTCACCGCACCGCTGTATGCTCAGGAAGAACTAATCATGTTTGTGCCTATTACGCGTGTCTCCTAACGAACTGCGCCACAATTTTGCTAACTGACATGAATGTTTGATTCGCGTAGGTATATGCCAACTACAAAAATATGCTTATTGCTTTGTTATTTTTTTATATTTATAAGTGTAACTGTAATGTTGTATGTAACATAAAAACAAATTCAATTTCCTTTGATTTGGGTACGAGTATGCGAACATATTACAATGACGCGTCTAAGGGCTACAACAACAATATTTTAAACCTTTAACCAACGCAGACTGCTTTCTCACTGTGAAGTCCTACCCAGTGCGCAATAGCATACGGTGCGTTGCGCCCTGCAAAAACCGACTGAGCCATAACCACCTCTGATAAGAGTGCGCGACTGTGTAGAAAGGAAAAAATAGTTAATTTCAACTTTTAACATCTGCTGACAGATATAGAGTAAACATAATTTATCTATTGTATCTGGAATTCCGACGAATAAAAAGTTTTAACTAACATAAAATAGATTGAGTTAGTTGAACGAATTTTGTATGCATATATTACTTATAATAAATCGCAATTATTTTAAAATGAATATCATAAGAAACCCTCATTATCAAAAAACGATTACCCGCATCAAAAGATACATGTACCTATACGTTACATAGTAGGTACAATGAAAGCAAAACTATGAAAGACTGAAATGATTGTAAGACAAGCGAAAACAATAAGTCGCGAACAATGGGCAAAAGTAGGGGCGGCACGCGAGCCGCATTAGTTTAGTTAAACGTCAGACAATAACCACTCCGTAGCTGATAACATCGGGCACTAGTAAGTACTCATATTATTCGCTATTATTCCACGGCTTTTCTTGATGTACCTTTAAATTACCTACTTTGAAAGAAATACGTACTAATGACCAATCTTGTCTTCTAACCTTACTGACGCACAATCGTTATTTTTGCTGTATAGTTTAGTCGTGGCATTAAATTAAAATTAAACAAATGCGTGGTTATTTTGACGCAAAGTAAGGAAATGCACCCCTTTATTATCAGGTACTTAAAACATGTATACATATATATATATACGTGACTACATGCATTTGGAGCGGAGGACCGGGATATATGGCGCAAAATGGGGGAGACCTATGTCCAGCGGTTATATGTTGAAGATACATGCATTGGAATCTCTAGACGGAACGTATACTTAAATACCATTTTTATCTGTATGTTTGTTAGGTACGGCTAGACTTATTTAAACGGTACTTTCATTGGCAAATAGCTGATGAATGAGTAAACAAGGTGTAATTTTATGAGGCTATTTTCATGTGGTCAAAAATAAGAATTCTTATACACTAAACAACTGGTAAATGCTTATATACTTTATTTTGTAAACACAGATAATTACAAACAGACATGTTCATGCACACAAATTTTTGTACTACCCAGGATCGAACCTAGAACCCTCGGGTTCCGGGTTTTAAATATTTGTACATTAAATCATTGTTTGAAAAAGGCTGTACTGTTGAGATTTCTTAGGTGCTTTTATCTCAACAAGCCAAACCACTGAAGCGCTATTTTTCAAGTATAAAAATTAGTTTTTGTGCTTTAGTATTTAAATGTGTTACTACGCCGTCTCAATAATCGAAATGGGTCATTAAATGAAATCATTTGGAATGTTACGATTAAATGCTAGTTTTCCAAGCAAAACAAGTCCGTCAAGCATAGCAGAGTCCAGTTTGATTGCATGTTCAAATCCTGGTTAGAATGTAGCATGACAACAGCTCCAAGGCTGGCGAGCTGAATAAACTCATTTTATAATTTTATCTCTGCATATTTGTCATCGATATTGGCATGTAATCGACTTGTCAAATACAAATCGCAACGGTTCTCTACAACAGAAACATTCGCTTGTCAACAGAGCGACTCATTTCAACACGCCGTTATTTATATTATTTTACTAGATGTTACCATAAAAAAGTTGAATTCTATACAACACCAGCAAGGCTAAAAAAAGTTAAGTTACGGTAAAAGTGCTACTTGGGACTCTTCTGTAAAATTATCATACATATTCTAACAACATACGAGAATAACACTGATACTGCCTGGGCGTAAATTGTTGATGAAAAATTATGATACTCGCCTCCTTCCCTTGTATAGTGTGTATCTCTTGCGTAAAGAGTTATTTTCATTATAGTTTGCCTAGAAGTTTGCCCTGCCCTATCTTAGTACATTTCCAATGTACCTCGCAGAAGGAACATGTAAGGCACAAGACCTGTGTATATTTTTATGATTGTATAGAATGGTTTTATTTATATTTTTTTACTTCAGTTTACAAAGCTTCTAATGTATTTGGTTAGTGTTTCTATTTGCAACTTACCTGTAACTATTCCGTTCACCTTG
Organism: Leucinodes orbonalis; assembly: GCA_019425675.1. NCBI lineage: Eukaryota > Metazoa > Arthropoda > Insecta > Lepidoptera > Crambidae > Leucinodes > Leucinodes orbonalis. The sequence goes on from PQWD01006217.1 coordinate 54,744, forward strand.
TTTTCTCCACATTGCATTGGTCCAGCCAGAGCAACAAAATATTTGTCATAATTAAATTAAACTCCAGTTTCATAAGCATGTCGATCAATTAGCAAGAAAAAACTTTAAAATGTTAGGCTTCATTATACGTAATTGTAGGGGTTTTAAAAGGCTTCAAGCAAAATTGCTGTTTTTAATTCGTTGATAAGATCTAGCTTGGAATACTGTTGTGTGGCTTGGACTCCTTACTATGTTATTCATAAACTTCGCATTGAATCAATACAAAAACGATTTTTATGGCACCTATCCTTTCAATGTGGAATGGCTAAAAAACTTCCTTCATACGATTCTCGCTTGAAGCATTTCAAAATCCTTAGTCTTGACAGGAGAAGACAGATGCTTGATCACCTATTCTTGTATAAGCTGGTTAGTGGACATCTGGATTGCTCAGGTTTATTGCAGAAAGTAAATTTTAATGTTCCATATAAAATAGCTCGTTTGTCGAGATACCTACCATTTAAAGCAAAAAGCTCAAAAAGTAATCTGGTTATTTCTCCACTATTAACAGAAACAATCACATTTAGTCAATTTTCGCGCTCGTCTGTAACAACCCCAGTACATATAATATGTCATTACTGCGCAAATTTAAATCTTTTTATTAGATGCATTTCGGTCCGGAAAATAGTTTTGTCTCAGACATAATTAAATTAAATTTTGTAATTGTTAAAACTTATGTAATTTAAGTAATTTATTAAAAGGCATACATTAGTGCATGTCGTGGCAGCCTTTAAGTATAACAGCGATTTGTTATGTTATTAATAAGTTTTAATTGGGAATGATATCATCGTTTGTTATGTTGGTTGTCCTTAAATAAATAAATAAATAATTCACTGTCAATTATATTTCCGTAATTTAGATGATCCCTATGAAAGAATATAAAAAGTATGTTAGCGTTGTTTCTTACTTGCCTATCAAATCATACAGATACACCACTTACATACGATAACTTTGAATGGAAATCTCCAAATACCACTGAAGACGATAAACTTGATAACAAGAACGTGTAAAAAGTTATACGCAGAACCAAGAACTATTTGACAAAGTTTCTAACATTCCAAATTCAGTGGCTTTGTTGTACTTAGATTATGTTATAGCATTTATTCACATATAATGATTTTAAAATTTGTATAGGTACCTTTTCATAAGAACTTGGTTTGAAATAAGTTTATTGAACTATCTTTGATTTTTCCGTAGCCGGTAATTTTTTTATAAGCAATTATGGACCAAGCGCTAATGCAAATTTGTTCAAATAATTTAATTTCATTGAGTTTCTCTCCCTTTATGATCAAGCTGAATTCAATACAACCCCGATTTGTTTGTTCATAACAGCGGCTTAAGCCTAAAAGAGAATCGAGGGAACAAGCACATGCCCACTCGGATATTGGTACAGTAATGTTTAATTTGTTAGTAATTACTTTTATCGTTATCATATATCTATACAATTATTATTGATCTTACTTCCAGGTTTAACGGTGGAAATGGTGAGCACGTAATTGGATGCATATTACTAACATACTTCATATACTCGCCGTACAGTAACCGATTCGAACAATGACTAGGAAAATCGTGAGAATAAGAACATTTTTCCTCAATAAAAACCATAGTGTCGATACGACAACATCAGGTAAACAAATAGACGACTTCTGTTAACCAGGGCGGAAGTGTCAAAAGTACTGGTTATCAATTTTTTTACAAATTGTCCGATATAGTGACAAAGTTCAAAATTAAATGAGGTTTCAATTTGTATAAAGCTGTTAAGATTTATTTAAGTAATCTTCCGCTATTTATGTTTAATTAGATGACATACGATCTAATTCTCTCAAAAGGAATTGAACATTTGATAGTTAGATACCTGTTAATTTGTAAGAATAACATAAATACAAACGACATCTGTTTTACGTATAGTGAACATGTGAAATTTTTTTTAATGTTTATGAATGCCTATTAAAACAAGGCTATTACCTGAATTTTATAGTGATAGCTTTATCAACATGCTATAGAAGAGTGGACATTTATTAATTACCTTATAATGTAACAGCACGATAGTATAAGACTATAAATCCATTTGATTAATCGTTTTATTATTCAATATTATTAAGGATTAATGATCATATCTTATTATTCCACTTATTATATTTACATATTTAAATAAGGTTTATGGTTATTCATTTATTTAAGAAATTGTATCAGAATCTGCTAGAGATGTTTTTACCTTTTTCTTGTCTCCCGTTTCTCAGAAAAAAGTTCAAAGAGTTCAATACTTCACTCAATAGAAGAACAATTTCGGTTTAAAAACCTGTAAGCGATTGGTACAAATGAATAAACCACTTATTAATGCCTTATTGGAATAAATTTCAATACTTTCTGGCAATCTCTTTTTGGGCATTTTGATCTGCAGTATACTAATAAGCTTTTTAAAAAAACCGGTGTTCAAAAAGTTAGGTGCATGAACGAGTTTTAAAAAGCTCAATGTTAGTTCCGCTTCTCATATACCCATTACATAATCATTATTGACATCATTATATCCCAATACGTCCACTGCTGAATGATGACCTCCATACCTAAGTGCATATTTATTACAATTTGATATTATGAAAACTAAAATAAAAAAACAGTCAGTACCGATATCTGTTCCTACACTAAATATTATTTATAGTGCTGTAAATAAATATAAGTATTACTCAACTAAAATTATTAAAAACAGATCATGGTCATGATTAAACTCCAAATAAATGAAAACGGCGTCATTGAGGACGCAAAACAGCACGTGGACAAAATCTCATTGTCCATTGTTGGTGACCGATGAATGTCAACCATAGTATATACACATCCAATGCCCATCAGTCACGGTTCACATGACAGGATTTGACCTTAACCGTCGACAGTTTGTAATGAATTACGTCACAAAACCAGATAATATAAGGTAAACGTTAATGCTAATTTATAAAATGTAATTTAATTGTAATTACTGTGTTCTATTTATACTTCGCGTTTTTCTGTAAAAAAAAATCCAGTCTATGCTTATGCCTAAGCCTGCTAGCAAATCAGTTAACCAAATCTAACGAAGAGCTTTTAAGTACACCGAGTTAGAAATGACTTAAACTGCACTACAATCTTCAGTAATGAAACACCGATTACGAGAAAGATACCTCTACAAATGTTTACAACCTAAAATATTGCTGACATTTCATAGGTACATTCAAATTACATTTCAAACGTAGTCTGTTGTTAAAAAAAATCCATTAACTTAACAAAAACTAGCTATCGAGCGGAATTACCTCAGCCAAGAGTTTAGTGCTGAACATAGCACGGTACTAAGAAAACGGTCTCTCAAAAAAACCTAAAGTAAACTCGGACTTCTAAAACAGTCACTCAAAAGTGGGAATGAGCCCGCGTTGAAAGAACCTCATTTCCGCCACCGACTTTCTCAATACATTTCATTTAAATACTTTTCCCAACTCTAAATGCAGAGAGGTTTTAATTTCGCATTTTTCTATCTCACACGTGAAACAAGGGAATGCTTTTGCTATCAGCATTTTAAGCGATGTAGATGACGTTTATCATATATCTAAGAAATGGAGTGGCTATTGAAGTTCTTGATAGATAGATATAGAATTCATTTAAAATACCAAAGATTCAATTATTATTTTGAGTAACAAAATGGAGTAGACCAACAAAATGTGTGGCAGCTTAATGGTCTGGGCTTAGCACAGCCAGTGAAATTTATAACGATTTCGGAAACGATTAACAAATACCTACATATAGCACAACATAAAATACAGTATTTGTAAAAACTTTCCCTGTTCTCTGACTTTTGTCCAAATAATAAGTTATAAATACCTGATTTTGGTTATTACTAGCCATAGAAGCATGTTACTTATTCAAACTTAAATATATTTTAATGTAATCTTGCGTTTTCCAAAACACTTTGAATCGTCAATATGTAAATATATATAAATGAAGTTGATAATTACTTAAATCACCGCTGGCCGGTTCGGAGACTTCCTTCTACACAGAAAAGTCCATCAAAAATCTACTAACAATTTGTAAGCCTTTGTAGCACTATATTTATTTTTCTAAAATGACGATATAGCCTAGATGGACGAATCGGCCTGCGTGAAAATCATAAGAGGAGGCCCGCGTTCAGTATTGGATTTTTAGGCTTTGATGGTAGTGTAGGTAATGATGATGATGATATAAAATATAAAAGAAAATTATACAATACACCAACCCATTCATAATACAATAACAGGATACGTCATCAACATTTACAAACATAATAATGCGAGTCCCTCAAAATGTATAGCGTCCGTAATAATAATATACAAAATATTATCGCCACACTATGCATGCTCGTTAGCGTAGCGGCTAGCGCATTCGTTCGATGATGGATGCAATTCAAGCAACCATCGCAATGGGTGGTAGTCGGATAGGTGACCAAAAAGGTTAGTTCCCAGTCTTTGATGCTTCAAAACTAATCCATCTTAAAATATTCATATCGGCTGAAATTTCAGAATAGTAGTTGTAAACACCCACCGCCAGGAACGTTACATTTCGGTTATCTCGCCACGCCAGTGGAAAAGCCTATGCCCTGTAGTGAGATATTAAAGGCTGGTTGATTTAATTTTATTTATTGGGAATAACATACAGTTACACATTGTATGTTTACAAATTACAAAACATTTGTGGTACAGGTAAATGTGTAACCAACACCGTTATCCACGTATATTTAGCGCAATATTGCTGCAAGAATACAATACCAAAATATTTGATACAAAGTATTAATGTAATTACTAACTAGTGCAACTTAACGAAAACATATTAAGGCTATACTACAATGATTTTATTTTTTTATAAACGTTGTATAATCTTTTATGCCTGGAGCAAGTTCAATACAATTTCTTTTTATTTAAGGTGAAATAATGAAAATATATCAAAACCGTTGAAATGGTCATTAAATATTCTCAGTAGTCTTGTCAGAGGGGCACGATCCCCAGCGATAGTTCTACACTGCTCGATGTAAAACGTGCGTGTAGCTTGCGATCTTCTAATATTTAGTGATTGATTGATTTAGTGATAGGTACATCATTACAGATATGTCTCCACGTTTTAATTGGTAGGTTTTATTTCGTTAATGATATCATTAATCCAGTATAAGCACCTATTAGTATACAGCTGATTTACTTCGAACCAAAATTAATAACATAGCCATGGCTAACAAACCATGAGTTCTGGTCCAAATGCATTCGGTATTTAATTAATCTATATGAATGTTTGTTAATGAGACATGCTCATACAGCAATTGGCTTCATGTCACGGGCCAGTAGTTTTAATTACTTACTAATATCATACGAATTCTTTAATTAAATCACGCGTACCTATTTTTATAAACAGTATTTGTGGTTTGGAAATTGCATTTTTAAGAAAGTTTTTTATTATGTTTTTTTTACTCAGACTATTTAGTTTTTGCCAAAACTTCGGAACAGTTTAGTAAAGATACAGTGAAATATTACTGAAGTCAACGCCTATGCCTATTATTTAGGCCTAGAGTCGAATATTATCATCATCAAAGCCTAATATAAAATAAACAGCTGAACAAAGACTTCCCCTCTTGACTTCCATTCAGAGTGAATCCTTGTGGTCAGCATCCATCGGCTAACTGTCATCTTATTCAAATTATCGATTTATATAATACATAGATAGATACATTTTAAAGAATGTTAGGTAATCATTCCACCTGGTTAGGGGTCAACCGACACTCTAGTTTCCATTTATTTACCCACTTTCAATTATTTCTACCCTTTTTATATTTTTAGGAAAATTAATAAAGCGGTTTTTATAAATAATTTTTAAACTAAAGCCTATTATGTGAGTCAGCATAAGTCAACCTTGCATTGCAAAATAAAAGTGGTACGTCAAATGCGCTCAATTCAAAAGCTATCAATGTGAAAACTATATGACACTTTACAACTGAATTTATTATGAAACGATGTCCATAGTTTATTATAAATACATTGCCTATTGTAGGTACCCAGCTATTTCTCCCGGTAGCAACTATATCGTTCGTATCGTTTTGTTCTAGGCTACTAGATACATGTAGGGCTGTTACTGGATACCGTGACTTAGCACATCCATAAATTAGTAAAATGGTGTGAATCTAATCAGTTCAGCTAATTTTTGTTGCAGCCTTGCAGTTCACCCGAATACACATTTGGTAAAAAAATTTTTTACAAAGAATTGATAATTATTGGTCTTATTCATAAATTAAAATATCTGGGCACAAGATTAATTTCTTTTCTTCAGCATTAATATTATAAAATAAAACATGTCAATCGTATGTAATAGCTCTACGGGGAATTCCTCAGTTTGATGCATTCAACAGACGAATATTTATTGCATCGACGCTATGATACTGAATATCTACGTAATGACATCCATTAAAAAAGTAATAGCAATGCGGTTGTATGTATGTATGATGTAGCAAACTTATAGCTGAAATATTATACGTAGCTGTATACTTTTTAATAGATTTGTCCTACTGATGATATTTTAAACAGTATTTAAATCTATTTGTTATATAATCTTATTACTTTAACCATAAACGTTAAAGAAAAGTTAATGCAGTTGAGACTAAAAACAATACCAAGACTCATTGGCATGTTTTGTACCAAATTTGAGCAGCATTTACTATATAAAGCAATAAATAACAAGATATAGAGCTCTGCCCAGAATCTATCAGTCACTGGACTGGATAATGTGTAGCTGTTCCAAGCACAATCAGTGTGTTTTAAGTAGTTGTTGCCACTCTATATTCACTATGTATTTATTAATCAATGGTAAATGATGCTGGTGTAGTAATAGCACTTTTTTCATGTTATTTGTAAGCAAATATTGTTCTACATTGTTTTATCACCCAAATAAAAAGAGTACAGCTAAAAATCTTTGAGAGAGTCCTATTATAGCAGTGAGTGAGTTATACGGATAAAATAACGATTATAAACGAAAGCTAAATTAAGGGTTGATGTCATCATCATCAGCTCATTATACGTCCCCACCGAGGGGCACGACCCTACCCGTATAGGGTGATTAGGCTTTAGTCGTCCACGCGGGCCCAGTGCGGATTGGACGACTTCACACACAACCTTCGAATCTATTCGCAGATGTGCATGAAGGTTTCCTCACGATATTTTCCTTCACCGTAAGAGCGTCGGATAACGTACATATATTTTCGAAAATTCAAAAACACATTGGTACGTGGCGGGATTTGAACCTCAGCCCTCTCGGTAGAAAGGCGACAGTCCACACCATTGAGCCACCGCCGCTCTTAGGGTGGATGTGCTATTTAGATTTTTTTGATTTCTCAAATACTTGATAATTTATTCACATAATAACGCTGCTGGTTATAAAGAAAAAACATGATAATATTACAAATCTTTTACAACAAACGCAATATAAATCTTAAGATGACAAGACCGTTTAAATTCCATACGGTTGTATTTGAATAACGATCATAAGGCTGCCAAATTATTTCATACTAAATGTGCATCGCCTGGGGATTGTCTGGACTGATGCATTATCTACGCTGTCATATTTATTGTGATGGCTTCGCTTTACGACTGTGCCTTCGAGAATTGTTCTGACACATTGTCCAATGACTCTTGTGTTAGATTGCCGTCAATTTTGCATATAATACTATTATTCAGAATGTTATTTTAAAACTTTATTTGAACTATTTTAAATTTTGACCTTCTAGTATTGATTAATAATATTGGCATCAATCTGCTTATTATTTAAGGCTATAAAAATGTTTCAGTCTTAATTTCCTTAATGTCAAAATACAATAAAACTGGGATATTGGCTAAGTTTAAAATGAAATCTAAAACTATAATTTTGAAATTTATTACATCTCTCAAATTATAGTTAATACCCAAAAATCTCAAACTCTACTTTTTTATTACAATATGAAGTATTAAAAGTGCGTAACTTAAAAATATACCACCGTGAATATTGTATGCCATAGAAATATGAAAAAAAACATAATATTATTATGTTGATGATAATATAAGCTGCTTTATTACAATCTTAGATAACGGTCAAGAGTTATTTCTTATAGGCAGCATCCTCTCCGTTGACCGTAACAGACTAACCAACCAATACGGTTTAATACCCTCGATTTTAAGAGTAGCTTCTTGAGCAGTGGTGAATGAACCCAACAATTGACTGTAGTAAAATGTCTTATTATTAATCATTTTTATAATATAAGTGTACAGGGTGGTCAGGACGCTCACCTGATGGTAAGTGACCATGACAGGAGGCATAGATTTAGACCTAACATCTATCGTCTCGGCTGATTTTTTTCTTGTCATATAACAAAATCAAATATAATCCTCTTATTGTTTTAAAAAAGCCGTCAAACTCTTGTATAGTTAACGTTTGTGCATGTGTGTCAGACGAGCAATAAGGCGGCGCTTGCGACGCGCCGTGCATACAAAAATATGGCAAGATGGCAACAGATATCTATTATACGGATATGGCATGTAATAATCAATACGCACATTTGAAAATACTTAACCTAATGTCAATATTTATAAATGATTATTATAGATGTGAATGGTCTTAGCTAGTTATATTATTGCCTTTTATGGCATTATCTATTATGTGCATTGCCATTTTTAGTTCTCTATCTGTGATCTCTTTGGTTTGTCTAATTTTAGTTCCATGTTGTGAACATTATCTGGAAAATTGCGCATAATTTCCAGAAAAAAATAACCAATAGTTTAAACTAACTTTGAATTGGTAAGCATTATTTTCATCTGTCAAAACGACATATTTCCATACTTTTTCTATGGCATAACTACTTATGACGTCACGGAATTAGATTATCAAATGACACACTTCGTACGTTGGTAATTGAAAAAAAATTCAATATGTGGGTTATAATTATAGTTAGGAAGACCTTTCTCCAGCAAGGGACTGCGATAGGTTGGAGAGAAGAATAATAATAGTTTTATGTTGAGCTGTAATAAATTGTATAATTAAGGTTTCAGATTTATTTCTGGACCATGACTACATCTCAATTAATTATAAAAGTATCAGGTAAGTAGTGACAATTTAGTTAATAATTTAAACAAAAGAAACTTCAAATTACTCTATGTCTGTGGTCACTGTCACTGGTTTCACGGATGTGGGCAAGGATGTCGCCACTGTCGCCGCGATTTTATCTTTGTCACGCGCATACAATTTGGTGAAAACACTCAAATTTCGAACGCAATCGGTTAACCTGCTTTAAACCTCCGTTAAGACTTTTTGCATCGTAAATACATTGGAGTTAACGGAAGATGTTATCTATTTAATGTACACAATTATAAATACATTTTACTTATCTACATTAACCTCGAAGCCTATTTTGCAGCAAAATATTCCAGCCAGACCTATAGTAAAATCGTAACACATTACTCATAAGCCCTCTATGCCATTCATGACTAGAGAAGCTGTAGAATAAAGTTCAGAGCGTTTGGTTTAATATCTTCCAAGTTAGATAATATATAACATTATGTGTAGTATGGGACATACAATTAATACTTTAATGATGAAAAGAAGAAAAGAAAGTATAAGCCCACAAAACTTAAGCTTCCAAAATTATACCGTAAACAACATGCAACACACCGTAAACAACAATGAAATCGAAGTGCTCTCAAGGAGCACTTCGATTTCATTTGCATCAGGGTATATGGCAGATGTCTGACCACACAATAACGTTGGCCGAAAGCACTTAGCTAATCCCAGAAGTCCATCCAGTTAAGCCCGTCAAAAATCGGAGATTAGGACAAAAATATATATCAGCTGCAGTATAGAAAGTAATCTTGTCATACAGTTATCTGCGAAACAAGGCTTTCACCACTGATCGTTAAAAAAGTTTTTAGACTGATGCCCTTTAAGATGGTCCCAGGTCTAATGCGTCTTGGCCTTTGGACAGAGTTATTAATTGTCGTAAGCTAACTGATTTATCCCATTAAATCTCGAAACTATAAACATGAGACATTACAGCCTTATACCATTACAGTAACCTCGATACCATTTTTCAGTTTCTTATCTGCCAACCTTGTAGCGGTTCACAAGAATACACATACTTACTTAAAGTTATCCGTAGTGGAAAGTGCTTTTAGTTTCGGAGAAAAAGGGTGTGACATCGGACGGACAGAGAGACCGACACTGAATCCATCTATAAGGGTTCCGTTTTTTGCCATTTGGCTACGGAACCCTAAAAATATAATCTCTACTAGCTTATGCATACGACGAACGAACGCGCTATTCGCTACAAAATCGAGTCTTCATCATATCATTCGAGTATATTGAAAACGTTGAAGAAACATCATAGTATTCTAAACACTCAAATGTCATTTCGAAAGTAAAATTAAACTAGATAGATATGAATCTATAATACAATGAGTCATATTCAACTGAGCACGAGTCTACCATTATTATGTCATTACGTGACTCTTTGGTTTGTGTTTGAATAGTCCAGCTAGACGTTAAAAGGGGGGCATATTCATAAGACCTATTCGCCGCTTCGCTTCTTTATTATTGGACGTGTCCATTACTAATTCATTGTGCTATTTATATGTGACTGCATTGAAAGCGACTTAATGTACGTGACATATCGACTTATGACCTTTGAAATTATAAGGCGCGCAAGTAGTTTATACTGCATATAATTTAGTCAAAACGTTTTGATACTATGCAGTGCAGGACATTCGTGGAACAACCTTGAGCTCGTTATTTTAAATGTTATTACTAGTGAGCGTACATAGTAATGAATAGTTGGATTAATCAAATTAATCATACAATCACTGGTGGCACGTTTATAATTTCAGTAAGTTATTCGGCTAATAGTGAATAATAGCTTAGTCTAGACGCAGTTATTTAAATAATTTTCAAGACATAGGCCATCGAAATTATGTGATCAATTATAGCTGTATTTTTCCTACACATTGTGGTAATTGTAAATAATTATTTAGTGTATTATTTCAATGCATTTATTTATTTCTTAGAACAAGAATTTTAATTATTTACTTTTTGTAATTAAACTGCTTTCCTGCCCTTTAATATAATTATTCTTAACTGTATGGTTGCCTGGATGAGATTGCTTATAAGCAATAAGGCCGTCATTGGTACTTACTTTGATTAATTGTTAACGTACTCTAAATTATTACTTGCCGTGGAATTGTAATATAAAGAATATTTTATCTATCTAAAATTAGGTTGAGCGAGAGTACTGCTTTATCGTTATCTACTATTTTTTTATGAGTTGTGTTAACAAATGTATCAATTATATATTAATATGAAGGAATTCACGAATAATATTCTACATTAAAACAATATTAAACAGTCAATTAACAACATACTTCAGATTAGTCAAACTGGAAAGTAGAGACAATAATGAATATAAATAAGTACTTGAATTGTCATATAAACAATCTTCCCGCCAACGACCACATAGGCTATGTGGACTATAAACAACGCTAACAACACTAGGCCAGTATCATCATAGACAGACAAAAATCCATTGCGGAAGGAAAATACTTAAATAAATATGTAATTTTATAAGCTGCATCTTAATAATGTCGCATATCCTATAGATGCTTGACCTAGATATTAAGGTCATCACAACTATGAAAGTGAATTCAATTCTATTAGCACGAATACTAACTGAAATTCTTAAAGGTCAAGCTAACATTACCGAATATTTTTCCATAAATGTCCTGACACAAACATGTTGATCAAACAATTCACAATAACTAATGGTTTACGAAACAGATGTCAATAGTCCTAAATGCTGTTGTTTTACACTTGTATTAATTTACGTAATAAATTATGAACTATGTAGAAAGCTTATTGACAGGTTACTATTGTCACTCAAGGTGATCACATTGAATCAGACTACTCAAGTTTGTACTTATCACGATAACGATTTATATATGTATAATAAAATAAGTTTGCTATTAATCAATATCGCTTTAACTTATCGCATTATCCATTGACTGAGAAACATCCTTGTCCTTTGCTTCATCATCCAGCATCCATCAGTACCACTGACGTCCATCGCACCGGAAGGCTTTCTACGCCAAAGACGCTAAAGGTGAGATGTGATCTCTAATTCTGGCGCTCGTTTGCTTCATGTATTAAATATACTCTGTAGTTGTCAATTTCAAACACAAATTTATATTTGCAGGTCTATGGATTGATTTCATATAAATGCAATAATGACCATGTTAAAAAATCAGTAATAGTATCAAGCGTTCGTGGCTCATTAGTGTGGACTGCTGTTCTCATATCTAGAGGGAGCAGGTTCAAATACAACCACGCACCAATTAAATTATGAATTCCTCCGAGGACCGAGCGCTTGCTACGGGCGCTAGGGTAATGTTTGCACACGGGCACCACATGACCTAGAGACGGCCCTGCTCGTATCCCTAAGTTGGGTCGTTTAATGAGATGCTGATAATGATCTTTAGTCAAGGGTCATGATATAAATCAGTAACATTGCAGTACCTACACTTGTCTTTTTTCCACATATACGACAAAAAGTGAGATAGAAAAGAACGGCATTTGGCGTGACGCCAATTTTTGAAGCGTAGAGCAATTGACCTAGAGCTACATTTATGAACGCAAAATGTAAATACAACAAAATTAACATGACAAAAGAAGTGTTATATTAGCATGTGGCATCATTTCTGGCGTCTATTAGGTAATAAAGTATTTAATACATTCATGATGTATATTACGTTTTTAATAAATTTTATTACAATGAGATCGTACCATTTAATTTTTGCCGAATAATGACCTTGAATAACGAACATGAGTCGTTGTTTCTTTGTTTTTAAAATAAGGTCATAATATTTTTATAGGTAACTACAGTTCTCCAAGTTTATTTAAGTTGGAAGAATTGTTGTATTACTGACATATATTATTATTAATATGAAATAACGTTCTTTCTACTTATTCTTAAGAGCCATCACACACCAATGACTAAAAAGTAAAATGTTATGAATGCAAAAAAGGAAAATTCTCATCAAATAAAGCAGTCAATTTTGAACAAACATCAAAAAACTTAAGGATTCTGTTTTATAAAAACTTCAGTAAAATTGTGACAGAAATCGAGATTATAATTCAAGAGGTCAATTATGTCGTATACGTCAACCGGGCCACTCTATGTATACGAACGAGCCCTTTGTGAAACTGACAGATAAGGATATCCGGTGCGCTGGTTACCGGCCGGACAGTACGTGAAAACAGAATAATGCAAAGACATTTCAATTAAACCAATTTAATAACATAAGTACAATTCAAAGTATACTAGTATTTCTTTTTTATAACTACTTTGATTGATAAATAAAGAGAGATTTATTATATTTAAACCTCTAACTACATGATTAAGATTTAGAAACATAAAAAAATGCTAGTGGTTGAAAGAGAGAGAGACTTGACCTTATAGTCACTATCGATTGGTTAGTTGATTTTATCACTTCAGGAATAATAGAATTAAGTTGAGTCATGAGTTAATGTATTTTTCTCATTATATTTGAATTGAATAATCGCAAACAAACATACATACTAACAGTCAAACTGAGAACTTCATTTTTTGAAGTCGGTTAAAAAGATAAGCATTATTTTTCATTATTTATGCGTAATATAGTAAAAACTATCCAAAACTATCCACAACGTCCCCACCGAGGGGCACGAGCCTACCCGTATAGGGTGATTAGGCCTTAGTCGTCCACGCGGGTCCAGTGCGGATTGGACGACTTCACACACAACCTTCGAATCTCCACGCAGGCGTGCATGAAGGTTTCCTCACGATGTTTTCCTTCACCGTAAGAGCGTCGGATAACGTACATATATTTTCGAAAATTCGAAAATACATTGGTACGTGTCGGGATTTGACCCTCAGCCCTCCCGGTAGGAAGGCGACAGTCCACACCACTAAGCCACCGACGCCCTAATTTATTAGTACAACCTCAGAAAAACCGCTTTTGGACAAAGATCACCCCATAAAAATTCAATAAGAAAATTTCGGAGAATTACCAGCCGCCCACTGGGTCAGCGTCCAGTGCGTTTTGGCGTGTCGTTAGAGCCCCGTTTGCTGTGTGGCACGATGCACCACTGCCAATAAAGTTCGATTAAATCTTACATCCCATGTAAAAACGATAATGTATGTTGATATAAATGATTTCTAATAATAAATATAGACAAGACAAAGAGCTAACCAAAGATATTGGATAGGTATCGGTTGCCTAAGCGATCCACCACACAAATTAACCGTGATATATCTTCTGGGATTGTTGTTGACACCGCGATACATATAAAGCCTGCTTTTCAGTGCTTTGCGACTCTATTTCATATATTATGCCAAATTAACATGGCTTATTACTACAAAAACGACATCATCATAATATTAGTCTAATATGTCCACTGCTGAACCAACTCCCCTAATGATATCCACGCGGGCCGATTCCTAGCAGTTGACATACATCTGCTACCCGCCACCTTAACCAGGTCATCCGTCCGCCTGGTTGGGGGTCAGCCTACGCTTCGTTTCCCGATACGTAAACGCCACGCGAGAACCCTTGCGCCCCATCAGCCATAGGTTCTACGCACTATATGACGTGCCCACTGCCACATAACTTGCTAATCCTGCACCATATAAAATCCACATTTCGCAAATGCTTTTCCCTTTAAAAATTTGGAAATTAGATCCCGCCGCGCGTTTCAGAGACCCTCTATTGTAAACCACAAGCAGATGAGATTGGATATTTGTTAAGAAACTTTACATTATTTAAATACATATAGGTATTACTTTATAGAAAGAAAAAAATAGGTATGAGTATGTCTTATAAATTACCTGAGTCACAATAAATGAATAATAAATATTTCTTTACTAAACCGACAAATCAATACTACCATTTGTCGATTGTCAAATTTATTATTACAATTCGCTCGCGCTTCGCTCCCGTGGCAGTACAAGCTTTACACTCACGCCTGGTTTGGCACAGCTCTACAGGTGTCACCGGCTGTCGAGCTAACACCCCGTGACGTCAGCACACGGGACCGATGATAATTGCTGTCACACGCCATTTTATTTATACCGCACCCGCGTCGGATACGGATATCGAGTACCGAAACATGAATACGTTGACAACACTAAAATAATTATCTGATCTATTTATTTTGACAACATTACAATATATATATTTTTTGCTTCCGAGTTACGAGTGTCCTAAGATGGCAGTATCACTTAACATTGGTGAACCATCAGCTCATTTACCTATCAATGAAATAAATAAAAATTATTTTAACATTCATCTGTAACAAATTCTAACATACACACAAAAAAGCAAAAACTATAAAATAAAATTTCCTATGTTATACAAGTCGGAAATGATACGGTAATATAATTTTGATTACTTACGATAACGTGGTACGACGGACAATTTTATGGCCCAAGTCAATAGGAGAAAGTTTTAAATATTGTTCGTTTTGAAAATATGATTTTTTTTGGATTTACTTTTCTCTGTTGGCCTTCACAGCTCCGTGTAGGTACTATCGTGGTACCGACGATAGTACCCAAAATTCAAAATTTTGTTATCATCAAGCGTATAACGTCCCGTTAAAGGTCTTCCCGAGCATAACCATCGACCATACCATCAGGAGATCAGGAACCCGAAGCCATCATGCGGGCTCGGATACACTTACATCCGTATAACTATATAATAAATTAATTAAAACTTTAGAACGCCAGGAACCGAGACAAAATATAAATCTATTGTTTCTGGCGCCTTTAGGTATAAATGGCGTTCAAAGGGATAAAATAGTTTTTTTTTTTTTTTCATTCTTTCATTATATAGCCTTAACGTCCATTGCGAATCGGATGATTTACGATTTTCATTTATTATTTTACATATAAATAAAATCATTTCTAAAGTTATTAAACCAGAAATTTAATAGTTTATTTGTATTATAAAATTATGGATAGACCATGAAAATGCACGTGCCTATGTAAATAATTTAAGTACCTACATTTACAGTTCAACATTTCACAACTAAGTAGGTAATAAATAGTTGGGTAATAAATTCATCTACTAAATACCAATGTTTGTTTTTTTATACCTAATTTACCAAAGAAATATATTTTGTGACACATGGATTTTATGACAATAACATGTTTTTAGCACTCTAGTTACGCTTAAAAAGAAACTTTTTTTTTTCAATATATTATATCATCTATTTAACTAAGACAGGAAGTATTGTTATTTATACTTTTCCGACCCATTTAGTGTAATGTATGAGACATCGGTTACTACATAAATGTTTGTATTGTTCTTGGTGTTTTCTATGTATAATGTATATGTATTTCCAAAAAATATATTTAAAAGTATATTTATCCGTTGTTTAGTACCCGTAATACAAACTTCACGCCTAACTTGGGGCTAGATGGCGTTGTGTGAATGTCAGTGGATGTTTATTTATTATTAATATATATTGCAAATTTTAATTCATGAATTCCAATACGGCAGGCCGACCGCATAGTGGAAGTCTATGTGATTGTTCCTCGTTTGATTTGAATATTGCAGGCTGAATCACCTAATTGACGGGAAAATAAAGATCATTCCTTGTTTCGGGAAGGTACGTTAAGCTGTTGATCCCGGATACAATCTTAAGAAGGTATTCGTTAACATCCACCTATCTGCTTGAGCCTGCGTTGGTCCCCAATGTCCCCATAGCCATGATGAGTGGGAAAGCATGTGCACTTCAATAGGATGTTAAACGTGTCTTGAAAATTATCCAATAAACAATGTCAACACATAGCGTTGTATGTATAAATTCCGTGCTATGACGGCCAATTTTATAGAAATTGTCATCACCCTCTCTGTACGATACATAGATCACGAATAGCCCCGTTTTTTCATTGAACGATAACATTTTTACTTACTGCTATCTCTTACCCGCCTATCAAACGTAGAGATTATGGCAAAGCCACTCACTACCGCATCAGTAACTTTAAATCCGTTGTGGAAAATGCATGAAAACAATCCTATACAATGGTTACTAGTATAACATAGCTAAGGAACTGCAAGATTGAAAGCATAGCGTAGGACTCCTTTCGGCCCGATGGTTCGACCACTTAAATCACAGGTTTAGGCTGCATGAGGGAAGCATAGGGGACTGCAAAAGGCTAAGAGACAAAAAACAAACACATTACCACCAAGTAAGATCTCAATATCTCGTATGTAGAATAAAGATAAACAAACCCATTAAATAACACCAATCAAATAGCAAAATTGAGTAAAGACAATTAAGTAATTACCGATCAGTTTACATCAGTCAGACTTGCTGTACATTCGCACGCTCGTTATGGCACTGTTGCGCCTCGGAAGCGGAACTCGCGCGCACGCGATGATGCGATATGTTATTTACGCCGTTTACGTTATACGGCTTGTATATTGACTTTAGACTTAACCGCAAACTACAGTACGGCACACCCCTAATTAGGCAAAAGAAACCTTTTATTCTGCCATAGACAATTCGTATGTTTAAAATTTGTGACTACTTAATTGACGTTTCTAGGTGAAAGATTACAGTGTTTTGCAGCATCGTGTGAGTTTTGCATTGGATTGAAATTGGAAAATTCAATTCATCCTCATTGAAGTTTCCGATGCTTATGTGTTTGAAGAATATTACAACTGCGGGTAATGGTCTCAACCATGTAACGATGAAAATCATTAGGGGTGAGTGAGGGAAGGCATCAGTCTACGAGTCGACGTTGTATACTTCTAGTCTATTATTTATATTTGGAACAGTTCGTGATTCACATTCTATATGAATGAACATTTATGCAAATAATGACTCAATATATCTCACATAA
Organism: Leucinodes orbonalis; assembly: GCA_019425675.1. Lineage (NCBI taxonomy): Eukaryota > Metazoa > Arthropoda > Insecta > Lepidoptera > Crambidae > Leucinodes > Leucinodes orbonalis. The sequence goes on from PQWD01006217.1 coordinate 72,706, forward strand.
TGATTCCATTTTTAACTATAAATATTCCGTTCGCATTCCGTGACCATACATTTCGTTCAAACTCAGGTTCCGACAAGTGGCCAGTGTTTTGTTCAGAGCACAGTGCATATTATTAAAAAAAATGGCTTTCTACATACATTTTAAAGCGAACGATCTACGACAACGTTATATTAAACGATTTGTCAATGGCCACATAGAAAGCAGGGCATTTTGTGGTGCACTCACACGTGTAATCGACTACTTTTCCTACATTGAAAATCGCTGCCACAGATTTAATAATCACTGACTCTGTTGTAACGAGGGTTTTACGTTGCCGCAAACATCCAATATTAAAATTACTGTGGTTTTGATAATTTTATTAGACACGGTCTTTGTTCGTTCACCAAAATTGCTTCTATTGAAATCAACGACTTTACAAGTATCAAGTCAATCCCAAAATACCTAGCAGAACCTGTCGTTATGAAATGTAAAGCTATGTTGTACTACTCAGCGCAAAAATCTGAAATTCCGAACTGACGTAGCATGGCCCTGATCCGTGATAATTCGTGCTTTGATTCGTGATTTTTCATGAAGGTATTTTGAGTTACGTTTTTTTAAATGGTGTGACGTCTTAATCGAAAGAAGAATAGAAGCGGTCAACTTGTCATGTAGATTGTAGAATGATCTTTAATACAACCTACATCGGAAATCCATTATTTTTTAAAAAATTACAGAGCAAATAAATGTCCTCAATTTTAAAATTTATATCTACCTACGTCGAAAATACAACACTGAAAAACACAAATATTGCAAAAGTGTTTAGCTTCGCATAAAGAAGACCCCTTACTTAAAATTAAAATTCTTTTCATTTACATGTTTAATTTCACACGAATCCAAGTTATTCGTACGCAAATGTGTGCCAGTGTAGTTTTTCTTATCTGTGAGTCTATCGATCAAAGTAATTAATTAATGTAGAGTGATGGAAAAACTCGAAGTGTTTTCTTGCAACCACTGCAGTGGTGTAGAACGTGAGAGCGTTGGCAAACAATGGTAAGCGATAGATACTGCTTCAAGTTACCGGTTCTAGGAGCACATCGAACTACCGGAATTGATGGTAGTGAATCGTCTCAATCTGTCAATACAGCCTGACCAAGAATTGAACACATGCGTACGCCCAAAAGCATGCGCTCTTGTGTTTGGGTTAATTGCACTACTAACTGTGCCAATGAATTGTTTGTTATTTCAGTCATTACTCAACGATTTAAAGTATTTTTACCTGAGAAAGAAGAAATATGCTGCACCCAGGTTCCTGAAACAAAAGGAAATTGTCAATTTATGTACACAGTATTCCTATTCAACCTATCGCAGTCCACTGCTGGACATAGGTCTCCCCCATTTTGCGCCAGATATCCCGATCCTCCGCTTTTCTCATCCAGCGTCCACCAGCGACCTTGCGCAAGTCGTCGGTCCATCGAGCCGATCGGGTACACAGTATTGCCAGCAAGAAAATCACCTACGTTGCATGTATGCCTCTACATATCGATTTAATTATATAAATTGTAGTAATATAACAACTGACTAGCATCCACCTCACCATGACCGGACAACCTAATGATAATTTAAAGTGCCATCGTAAATAAAACCATCGAACAGGGCCAACATCAACAGTAAATATTAACAACGGCAGTAAATGCCAATAAGCGACCACTGCCATTAAGGGCGAGGGGAACAGAATCAGTCATTAGAGGCAAAAACGTTACAAAATCAAACGCAAACTTGCCACTGACAGTGCTTGAAAGTTACCCTAATTGCCCGGACTCCTTTGAGCTACTTAAACATTACCGCGAAATAAAATGCGTTACGGAATTTGCGGGGGAAAAATTAAGTGGTGTCTGTAAGTTCTGAGCGATGGAGTATTTTTAATACGATGCGAATTCAAGTGCTCGAAGTTTCTTGTTTCATTCCTTTTATGCTATATAGTTTCGAAATAAATAATATTCTTGATATAGCAGATATAAGGTGTCTTGCATTCAACGATGATTTATGCTTCCCGTTTCATCTTTGGCGTTACTTGTCCGGTGAAGCTGTGAAGGCCTTCTGCGATCATAAGCGAAAAGTCCTAACGAAAAATATTAAAAGACATTCGAGCTCAAATTGTATCAGCTTACGGTCCACCCGGAATAATAGATGTAGAAGTAGTAGATAATATGATGGCATTAAACAGATGCGAAATAATAATCTAATCTATTTCGAAACCAACATTACAATATAATGCATAAAATAAAAAAAATGGATGAACTTTTCGCTTCCAGACGAGGTTGGCCTTTACACACCGGACAATAAATGAAGATAGTTCCGTGCTTTGCACGGACACATGAAGCGATAAAGAATCAATGTACCTTAGTCAGTTATGGCTCTGCCTTAAAATACAATTGTTAAGTAAGAGTAAAATTGGGAGTCAGTAATGAGATTCGGAGTTCCTTGTTAGTGACAATGACCTAGTAATTCTCGAGGCCATTCTTATCAAAGGTTATAGTTAAGTTACCACACTTAATTATATTTTTCATTACTAACTAGCCAACTGTAATTACGTTGATCAATGTTAAGGCTCTTTTACAGAGCAATTTTCGTTTATAATTTTGCATAAATATTTACGATGGCATATCTAAACTTCATTGTATTCCCGGTTAAAAAAATACACTTTGAAACTTTTTCATGTGCTGTTTTATTTTTACGGTATTTCTGGAATACTTTGTAACTGGTGTAGAAGCGGGTGTATAAATAATGTAAATTTTGAAAGATAAAATCATCATTGTAACTTTGTTGCTCAAGTAATGTCAAGCGCTATTATGCTTCAAGATAAAATAACTAACACACAAAAATAATAAACTAGTTAATAATTATAATAATGAAGTAAGTAGCTAATACAAAAATCATTTTATATGTATTAAGTATATATCGTATTTAATACTAATTGTAAATCACCATAGATAAACTCATAGACTATGATTGCAAAACTTGTGTAAATTCAAGGCAAGTAATAGTGCGGTTTAATTACACGTGAAACTTTGTGTAGTCTTATTGTTCACTGTGGGTTTTTAAAATGGATAATTGTAACATAAGTTGATTAACTTTTGATAACAAATGACTATTTTCATGAAGCGTTGAGGTTGGTGACCTTAAAATATGAAAGGTATGAGTTTACTCATACTTATTGACTAGTTTAGATTTACAATTTGTTTTGAATATTTAATCGAAAATATTTTTATTTAATAGGCATGAATTTAGATATGCATGATTCATCTTCGGCCGCATCGTCGCTTAACATCAGGTGAGATGGCGGCCAAATGTCTACTCTAATAAAATAAAATAGAAATTAGGTTTGTAGGTAGAGACATATTTCCTCATTCAAAAGTCATCATCAGCCTATAACGTCCCACTGCAGGGCAGAGGCCTTTCCGCACAGCATAAAAATATAAAATTTAATAAATAAAAAAGATTCTTGAGATCAAAAAATTACAGAATTCACATCAAATCCCTTATAAACCTGTCATACCTTATTTTATCGCAACGTAATACACCTCCTAAATTTATTTTTTTAAAATTACTTACAGCCACCCCTTAACTATGTGTTTCACGACCTTTGCCGCGATCTCAAAGAAGATAACAAAACGTGTTATTCAATTTCAACTCTTAGATTTTATTTCAACGTTTAATTAATATTGTACGGTCTCGACCGTACAGTGGATTCCCGCTTTCTTCATTAATTAGCAATAATTACTCATTTCACCTAAATCACCGCGCAGTTTAGACGCACACTCAAATCATATGCATATTATCATATCAATATCATTTTTTTATCAATTATCAAGCACTCTTTTATTAGGGTTCCGTAGCCAAATAGAAAAAAACAGAACCCTTATAGATTCGTCAAGTCTGTCTATCCGTCCGTATGTCACACCCTTTTTTCTCCGAAACTATAAACACTACACTTTCAAAACTTTGTAAGTATATGTATTCTGTGAACCGCTATTAGGTTTTGATAAGAAACTTGAAAAAAATATTATATTTTGCGGTTCCCCATACATTGAACTGATACTCAAAAAATTCTATTATCGTACCCCCCCGTGTGGGATATCAATGTGTAGAGCTTCAAATATGATATCGAGGTTTTTAATATATTTTTTTTATAAATTGAATAGTTTGCGCGAGAGACACTTCCAAAGTTGAAAAAATTGTGCCCCCTCTAATTTCTAAACAAAGCTATTGATAAAATTAAAAAAAATATATGATGCACATTACCATAAAATCTAACAACGAAATTTAGTTTGAACGATTTTTGGTGTGAAGTTTTTTTATACGTCATAAACGGTGAACCACTATTTTTCATATTCAAGCTGTAGTAAGTGCCTAAGAAAAAAAAACTTTATGTTACTTGCTGCTGCTGCCTCCACGGGCGACTCGCGCTTGGCTAATTTTTCTGTAAAAAAAGTCTGAACCGTGCAAATACAAAAACACTATCCGCTTCTAAGTCCATATCACATTCCTTTTATTGCGACATACACAATTGTATATCTCCAAAGTTTTGGTTATATGGCATATTTTCATACTGAACCAAATATTAATAAAATAAACCTTTACAAAACAACATAAACATCACCCATGAAATCTTTGAAATTGCTGTGAAACTAGTTATTGAATGACTTGTATATAATTTAATTTTTGATATATTGACTTATTTATTTCAAATCAATTTGTAATATTTTATACGCCCTGAAGTTATTACTATATTATATTGTATAATACAAACTTTGTGTCAAGGATCAATTAAAGGCACATCAGTCAGAAAATTGCTTCTTGCAAGACTTGATATTGTAAAAACATTTTCTACTTGTTTCTTACTTTCGACGACCCATTTGGTGCAATGGTCAAGACGTCGGCTGCAACACCAAGGGATCTGGGTTCGATCCCCGGGCAGTACAAACATTTGGATGAACATGTCTGTTTGTAATGGTCTGGGTGTTTTCTATGTATAATCCATAATACAGGCTTCACGCTTAACTTGGGGCTAGATAGCGCTGTGTGAATGTCAGTGGATATATTATATATTTACTTGCCTATTCATAACATTTAAACTGCTGGGATATACAATGTGAAATTAAGAACAATGGCATTTTTAAAAACTAAAAACCAACTCATGATTCAAAGGATATCCCCCAAATATGAGACAAATCTATCGATACAAAAATAAAATATTGTTAAACACTCAAAAACATGTAAAACACTTTGTGCTTGATCAATAATACATATTATATAAACGAAATGATGATGAACAAGTCGTACGTAGCATAGGTGGAAAACACACAATACATGAATCTATTGTCGACGCGCGTGCTACGTTCGAGTTCATACAAGTTATCCGAAATTGTATGATAAATTCATATGTCATTAGGTGCCCATAAAAAAAACATAATATTAGTACATTCAACCTATTATTAGGTCGAATGTATGAAAATTCACCTCGTATAGGCAAGACTGCGGCGGTCAAAGTATTAAAATCCTGGTTAGCAGATCAGGCACTCTTTCCTTGATGATCTGCAGATCATAGTGATCTGAAAATACGCTTGCAAGTAAAGATTCTTAGCCGTACGAGCATTACGAGTGTTACAAGTTATTACATCGAAGCCAGATTTGGATTTATAATGGATTTATATAACAGGTTCATTGACCTAGTAATAACGTGACATGACACAATAATCCATGACACATGCAAAAAATCTTTAAAGATTATGTTTATTGCATAAGAATATGCTGTTTAAAAAAAATATTATCTAATCAACTGTCACTTTTTGCATATGACAAAACCGCAATCGACATGCCCCTAAGCATAGTTTACATCTATAATAATAAACGCCGGTTAAGTACTCAGTACCAAGGTCGAAGACAGGTTATGCGGTGTCACCTGATCTCAGGCTTGCAAAAAGTACAGTTTTATAAACTGTACACATTGGAATAGGACTCTTGACGTTTTTAGGATGATACGATACTAAGTTTATCGTGAAAACAGACCCAGTAACTTCAACTTGTTCATTAAAAGCGGCTTTAAATTCCTATAAATGCAACGGAAATATTCTGCGAAGATATTGAGCTTTTAAATACGTTGGCTATATATCTATCCCACCAAATACATATAATGAAAAATGTTGCCAAGACGACCATTAAGGTTTGCCTTGTGAAAGTATATCAAATCTCATGTAGAGCCAAGCTTCTGAATTTACACGGCTCAACTCTACCGACCCTAACATCCAAAAATCATACATAGTATCAGTAATTATGTTCGGCTTCACCGTTTCGCTACCGTCGTGGAGTTAATACATTATCAAGGACCTCAAAGTTCGATAAAACACATGAATCTTTTCACAATCGTTAACAGTTCAAAAAATAAACGAGAGAATTTCTTCATTTTCTTACCATATTAATTTTAAAAAGGAAATTTTAAAGTGCATTTGAGCGCACGTCAAATAATCATGTATCGAACACACTGTGGTCACATCAAGTCATACCGCATCGTAAATATAAAACTTGTACTTTACCTACAGCACATCACCAAACAATACTGAAAATACCTCATCACTAAAACACGTTATCACTCAACTATCACTAATAAATAAAGAGTAAACATTTCACACATCAAATGACAGGTCGTCTAAACTTTTTAGCAAGACAAACACACGGAAGATTAAAGGGATAGCGTGTGTAAAGCGATCCCGAGCGTTGTGCGCGAGTAGAATGTTTTGAGCAAATCTAGAGTTAGTGAAAGATCGCGCGCCCACGCTGCATAGACTATTACAGGCGAGACGCGGCCCTGCGGCCAAGGTTGCCTGGAATACAGTACTTGGCGACCTGATTCACATTCTATTGTCTTCTGAGCAAAATTTCGGAAAACCCAAATTATTAATGATACTTATTATTGCAATTTTTTAAAGGTTTTCGTTCTCGTTCTCGTTCGAACGATATCAAAACTTAATTCAAATCCAAGCTTTAATTTTAGTTACACAAAAATATCTGCAAAATGTATTTTTTAATTGCTATCGGTCTTCTTGATACTCGAAAAAAGTTTGATACCCTCCGAGTTATTTTGAGAATGTAAAGCAGTAACACACATTAGTATAAATAACTACAATAAGTCTATTTTTAAAGTGAACTGATCAAAACAACAAGCGCGGTGTGAATTTCTTATTTACTTTTTAATGCTATTTTTTAAATTACTCAGAGGAATTGGTGGCACATGTTTTGTTACAAAAAGAAAACATTTTAAAAAATCGGATCTGCGTCCACTAATTATTCCGGTAACTCAGTGTACTTCTCCCAGTCATTGAACCATAAATGAAATACTAAAAGTTGATCCCCAGATTTCAAGGTTTATAAAATGCAACATATTTTTAATATGTAAATCAAGATTGCCAATATGAAGTTAATTATATTCTAGTATCCACCGATTATTTGGCGACATTCCAATACAAATATTTGTGTATGCAAGCTCGTACTGCTCTGATTGAACTAATGATAGATCAAAGGCAAATTATTGTACAAGTAACAACTTTATTATGAGTAGTGTTTTCCGATTGCTTAAGCCAAGTTTTCTTCCTAAATAATTTAGAAAATGTAAATAATCTAACGTACTTTTAAACAAACACGAGCTAAATTTAAGATTTTTATCGTGAAATAGCCATTGGTTTTGCAATGGGCAAACATAAAGTTGAATCGTAAACATACTATTTCTGATTAGGCTTATACAACGCACACTCAAATGTGCAATATAATATGAAACGTACGAGAATATATTTTCTTAAGGTTTTAGATGCCATAAAGGTCTGAATTTAATGTTAAACCTTTTGTTGCGTCCGAAATAAAGTTTTACATATATATAACATGTTCTTATTTTTATAAACGCTTTAGTAAAACACCATTTCATAACCAGCGGACATTGATATGACATCACTTGTTAACATCCTATTGGAAAATGACGTGGTTATGATACATACATTTTATAAGAAGTCGTGCCCCAAACATTTGTATGTATATATGCAATCACAACACACACAAACACAGATATTCCAAGTAACTCCAAAAGAGCAACGAGTTCATTGTTGGTCTTTAAAAACTTTTGCGACCCTTTGACGATCCATTTGGTGTATTATTAGAACACACAAATGTTTCTCATTTGTGTGCATAAACATGTCTGCTTGTATTGATCTGGGTGTTTCTATATTCGCATCTAAAAAAATCTCAGTACGTTAATCGTTGTTTAGAACCCATATTACAGGCTTATGCCACAGCTTATGCTTAGTTTGGGACAAGATGGCGCCGAGTGTATGTCAGTAGATATTTATTTATTTGAAGGAATGATGGAGATTTTGAAAAGGGAAGGGAGTTTTGAACTTCTAGTGACTGCACTCACTTGAAGTAACAGAACTCAGCGTTGTAATACGCTGTCTGTGAGACCGTCTCTCCGGTCGTACCAGCCCAATCTTGCCAAAGCGTGGCTCTTTCACAATGATGTATCTATATTGGATATCTGTATTTAAAAAAAGAGGTCTAAATGTTTTTTTTTTTGTTATGTTTTAAGCATAAATGCTAAAGTTTACTCGTAGTATACTTGAAAACCATCCTCATCATACTTTCCGACTATCGGGCTGGAGAACAATCAAGATTACGAAATTTTATTATTATTAGTATTTTATTTGTTTTACAAGAGACGTCGAACTGTGAAACTCGAGTTAAACTTAAAACTAGAGTTTCCAGCTCAGCTTTACGGCGCGTAAAATCTTTGAGTTGTAAAATGTCCATAAAACGGCTTAAAAGAACTGGATACTTATTTCATAGCGCTCAAACTATAAGAAAAATAAACACTCGTAGTTGCTAGGAAAGTTCTGCCTTTTAGGTTCAGGGGACGACAACGACATGATGTTCATATGCTTCAAGCCTTTTATCACTGAATACTATTTATATTATTTGCGTGCAGAATATATATTTATATTATATATTCTGCACGCAAAGTTCCAATTAAATTAAGATATAAAATTTAAAGATTTTCTCGTTTTTTCCTCAGTAAACCTATAAGTAAAGTAGGTACTTTACTTATCCTCAAGAAACATTGACACATATTTAAGCTTGTTATAATGTTGTCTGTCTGTTTGTCATTATCTCAGAAACAGAACAGTTATATATTTATTACCAGCAAGTGTCGTTAACGTTGTAGGTTATTGTTAAGTTTCTCTTGTATATATGTAATAAGTTTTATGTTTTTGTACCAAATAAATTCGTTTTTTTCTTTTTATATCATCCAACAAGCCAGATGTCACTAGATATAAGATTCGGTACTGAGGCGTCTAGGTAGGTACCACCGCAGTGCCAGATATCGTCCCGTGAAATAGGAATGTTTTACACTACTGTGGGATGAAGACACTTATCTAGTAAAATTACCGGATATAAGAGATCTATCATAAGCTAATGCTAATTGGTGGATTGGAGTTTTAATGGTTAATGACTCCCATATCAAGATACAAGCCAAGATCATCAGGTTGCCGAGTCTTCTGAAGCTCGGAGGGACTCGAGATGTTTTCGTTCAATTTTGTTTACCATAAGCCAAGTTGTATTTAGAACATAACTATTGACAAAGTTCAATTTATTCTTAAACAGTGTTTCGATAATTTTGGTTCAGAGGCTTATACCGAGGGTTACTAAGCCGACGAACTGCAAGTAAGTCAACAACATTATATCGCGAACACTCAATATGTATTTACTGTCATAAACATAATACAGTTAATGTTTTTTTATGGTTTTGGCACTTAATTGCAACCTGTAAGTTTTTTTTATTGTACAGTCAATTTTCCGTAAAATTTAAAACATTATTGTTAAATTTAGGTGTGCATGTATAAACTCAGGATTTTAGCTACATAAGTATGTAGTATACATGATTGCTAGAAAAAAACAAATTAAAATTCTGTCATTAAAAAATATTAATAATCAACAAAGCATCATATTTATATTGATATAAAACTAACAGTTAACATTTTAATCACTTATCATATTAGGTTACCGCATTTAAACTTGAAGCATTCTGGATTTTGACGTGTACGTGACCAATGAAGGTCACATACATACATTTTTACTGCGCTGGCTCAACGGCCCTAATTGGATGTGACACGAGATTTTGCCACTCCGATTTATCCTCAATGACCTGTAGCCAGTGGCGGCGTATGCAGATACTTAAAAAATCCCTCTGGATTCGGTCTATCCACCTAATACCTTAAGAGGACGACCACACACGACCCTATTCGCATAACCGGCGTGTGTCGGTTATGCGAATAGGGTCGTGCCTACCCCCCCCCCGCAACGCCCTAAGCCGACGTTGGAGTCCCATTCGGGGGACATCCTTAAGCTCGTTATCTAAAGTATAAGGCCATCTGCAGCCAACAGCAGTTCGAAAAAAAATACCACAACAGAATTCCTGGTTATTCGACCCAGACGCGCTGATACAGTCTAGCAGAGGCTGCATATGACCAGCGGTGTGCACAACGATTATGAGTAGGGTATGCAAAGTAAGTTACGCTCATCGCAAAAACAATAAATAATTTCAATTTTTGACAAATTGATGTTATTGATGATAGCAGATAGATCGCTATGGTTCCAAATCTGTAGGGGAAAATGGGCGAATAAGTGGGAATCATTTAATATGTTGGCGAATTTTGGCGGGTTGTCCGGACGCACAGTGTACGCACTGGTTATTTGCATACATGGAGTGCACGCCACTGCATATGCCTATAACATTATATATATATATACATATACAACAAGACAACAGTGATTGGCGTTGACACACTGGCCAAAGAAGTATTTTGAAGGTGACGTAATATTGCATTTTGAGGACGAGCCGTGAAAGTCGCCGAACCGGTGTAAAAAGACGCGACACTACAAATTAGTAGGGTCATACGCAACAATTTCTGTATATATAAAGGTAGATACGCCATCCGTGCTTAAAAAAAGAACCGCCAAAAAAAAAGAGAATACAATTGTAGGCTCTTTGTTTAGGTAAATATACGCTAATTCGAAATTTGTGTATGTGTGCTGTCGCTGCATTCGGAACACTTTTTTCGATTGTTTTGTGAGCATATCACGAATCTATACTTTTTACATCATTGGTAATTTGTAGCATAAATAAATACATTATGTCATTATGATTTAAACCGCATTCGGTCCACTAATAAAATATAACTCATAACATAACTATTGACCTCAGATGGCCTTGACAGCTCAACTGATTAATCAGCGTGTGCAACAGGTTAGAGAACTCAAATAACCTAATAACATGTCCGAACAGGATTTGGATATTGGGCCTTTTGAGAGGATCTTCTTCAGTCCATTTTTATGTGGATGTATTCTAGGCAGATTAACAATACTGAGCTTTGAATTGCCGTTTGATTTTTGATAAATTAATTATTTTGAAATTCATTACTTACAAGTTTGACGACCCATGTGGTGTACTTGGTTGAGAAGTTAGCTCTTACACCGAGGGTTCGATTCGATTCCCGGGCAGTACAAACATTTGTGTGCATGAACATGTCTGTTTGTATTGAACTGGGTGATTTCTATATATAATATGTATCTATGGGGCGGTGTGAATGTCAGTGGATATTATTATTATTACATTACTTTATGTTATATGTTTTAGATATTAGGCCCCACAATGCGAGACCAAGCGAACTGTAGGGTACTTATAACAACCTTAATGAGAGAGTAGTGTGGGCGTTGTTCATTATGCGGTATGGTATTCGGACCTACGAACCCTGGATTACGCAGCGATTTAAATCCAACAAACAAACCACTAGACCCCGGACGTCAAAGAAATTTAAATTTAATGCTCGCCAATTGTCCGTTGAAGCTGTAAAGCCCATCTACGGAGTAGTCAGATAGAAAAAAATAAATTTTTTAAATAGGAACGACTGGGTAAGGATTGTAAATGGTTCCGCTAATTTTAATACCTACTTTATACAGTCAACCCTGAAGTTAAAATGGCTTTAGTAGGTGGGTAGAAGATTTACAAGCAACTCAACTCAATCTTACAAAAATAGCTACACGAACATAAACGCTTCACCGTTATTGAGAAACTTACATTTATACAGGTATATAGTATATTTATTATTATATAAGAAATTTAACGTGTCTACGTTTATATTGAAGATTACAAGTTTTTAACAAATTATTTATTTTCGTTGTCTTTTTTTTATTTTCATTTTTTATGTTATAAGTGTACAGGACGGTCTGGACGTTCACCTGATGGTAAGTGATACGCCAGACCATGACAGAGCGGCATTAAAGGAGACCAACAACTGATAGACAGTTATTATCCTCCATCAACGCCGCACTGCGCCCGTCACCCGAGACAACAGATGTTAGGTCTCTTATAGCCGGTAATTTCACTAACTACAGTGCCCTCATCCCGAAACACAAAAGTGCATAACACTCCTGTTTCACGGGATGATATCTGGCACTGCGGTGGTACCTACCTAGACGACTCAGTATCGAGTCTACCACCTAGTAAAATCACGAAACTAGCTAACTTATATTAATTATTATTTAGCAAACGCCTAAATGGGAAGGCGATTCAAACTGTATCAGGTGGCATAATAGTTCATTTGACAGGTCAACAAATTACAGATAATTACTTTATCGGAATTGAGAATAGTGCCTACTTGTATTAGTAAGTTAATACAAAAATAACAATATATAACGGGTCTGTGGTTGGAACTGGTACAATCGCGAATAGGCCTAATTGAACAATATGTTCTCTAACAAACCAATTTGGTACAAGATGCACCAATCGGACTTAAGTAGTACTCCGTCGGTCCAACGAGCCTAAGTGGACAATGAATCGAATAATAATTCCATAGAGCTTGACAAAATTAATAATACTTTAAAAAAATACCTACTCCACATGGGCGCACATTTTTCCTAACATATTTATTTTATATGTTTAAACAAATGCTTATACTGCACTAGAATTAAACCCGGATCTAATGTAGTAGATGACATCTCTACCATTACACCACATGGGTTGTCGTCTTTAACTTATATATAAAGTTAAAGACGACAACCCATGTGTAAGTGGCAATTTCATAAACTTTTTTATTTTATTTTATTCGTAATACCAGACAGCACTAATTCAGTTTATTAAATTGAAATTTGAAGTACAAATTAAGTCTAAGCTATTGATAGTTAATATAAACACAGAGACTACAGGTTTGTACTAAGCAAGTTGCAAAATAATAAAAACGCAATGTCTCGGAACGATTTACATAATCCGCGATCAGCTGTACGAATTTTGTCACTTTCCTCGAACGTTTAGTTCGACCTTGAGATTTTGAAGCAGCTGCGTCTTAACCAGTCACGATCTACTAACTATTGGTAAATAATGCATCATGTTCCATATATTTAAATCAATACACTAATGCAAATCTATACACTATTCTTTATAAAAGAGTAAGGATTTGACTTGACTGCATTTAAGTATGAAGTTTCTCTCATAAATGGATATGACCTTGGGCGATTCAGCGAATTATCCGTGTATATCGGAAGTGGGTTACTTAAATTAAATATAATATCTACAATTACAGTCTGTTACTTATGAATCCGTTTATGTTTACATTTAAGGTGGTAAACTTCTGATTAGGTCTAGTAGGTACCTATATGTTCGGATAATCGATAAATATCGTACCTACATCGTGCTTGCTTTGCTTCCAAATGAAAGATGACTGACGCTCAAGTGGACTGATCACACAGAATGGACTACTGTAATTTTTTGGATAAGAAATAATTTTACAACCAACAAGTTGTGGGTGAAATAGAATCATTCAATTATTGACTCACAGACATTAGTACAGTGTGGTACCAATTTGCAAGTAGCAACTCTAGCTAATAATAAACCCGCAAATCTCATATTTTGGAAGTTTACTCTCAAAATAACAAGTGGTAGTTAAAAAGTATATTGTCTTCATTTAGTGCTGCTTTTAAATAAAAATGATAATATATCATGACATTAAAAAACAGTATTGTTACAGATACCGTAGACTGTAACTGGTGATTTTAGGATGACAAATCAGTGATTTGAAATCACAATATCTTATTATTTCATCCATACTCTAACTAAAATTATAAGACCACTACATAAACTTTACTATTTCTGTAATGGAGAACATGGCATCATAGAAATTAGAAGCAAAAATCCAATATTTCCACTCTGAATTTAACTTCATATGGTTATGTAAACATTAAAAATAACTGACACTGCAACATTACAGCAGAAGGTCAAATCATAACCTTTAACCACGGTTGCATTTCTGTGAAATGTCGAGTCGAGACTCGTAATACTTGACTTCAGCGGAGTTTAGATTTAACTTTGAATATTATTCATTTATAAGTAAGGTAAGCTGCGATAGCAAAATGACCCTTAATCAGAAAATGAAGTGTTGAACTACCGGAAACAAGGGTTATGCTCGCGGATACCTAAAACATGTTTTTGTGACTGACGGCAACCTTCATGTCAAGTACAGAGCCAACTCAACATTACAACCTCGTTTTACATTCTAAATCTATTTTTATTTTATCCATGATGTTTCCAATTTAGCGCATCCATTATTTTTTAATTTCTATTTTTAAAAATAAATTATTCATTCGTTAGTACGAGGTATTTTGAAATCACTTACGATCTTGTGTGGACATAAGAAGACATCGCGTAGTAGTTGTGTAGTCTTATACAGGCCCGTTGCTGGATGTGAATTACCATTATCTATTTATTCTTCATTTTGTACATCAAGGACATAGACTGCACACATAAGATTTCATTTTCTTAAAATAATGAAACAGCCGCGGCAGAAAGTAATTTGCCACTGTTAAAAATAAAGGAAACCATCACAACCTTCTCTATTCCGGTTATACAATTGCTTGCTACTTATTTAACTATTTAATCGAGTTTGAGGCGATTCACAATCTTTACGGTAATTTCTCATAAAACTGTAACTAATTGTTCAATTATTTTGCTGTAGGTAGTTCATATTGAGTACGAATAAAATCCTTAAGATTGATGTGCTCAATTTGACTAATAACAATATAATTATTTCATAATCATTACCATCATATCAGACTTGCTAGGTGGTAAACTCAATAATTATTCTTCTAGGTAGGTATCGTCGCAATGTCAAAAATCGTCTCGTAAAATAGAAGTGTTATTAGAAAACTAAATCAACCGTTCTGTTCTGGTGCATGTGTGACAGATTTAATGGCATTACCATATTGGTTAAATAAAACATGCTGAACGCTATGAGTTTGAATTTGGAACGCATATTACATGCAAATAGGAAAAATAGTATTTTAATTTTACGTATACATACGTGATACATTTTAATATAGGTAACTATTTTTTAATACCGTATTTTCTTTTTTTTTTATTTAATCATACAAGTCACAAATACAATTTTAATAAATACACAGTTTACTTTGTCATGAAATGTCCGCATATGTCTAAAGTATCTATTGTACACGCTCTTTACTTAGATTATTACGTAACCAAAGAAAATCCGTTTTGTCGTTTTACATTAGTGACTTCTATTACTAGTTGAGATCTAGATAGATAGATTACGCTATATTGTACCATATTCCGTAGTAAAAATCGATTACGATACAAACATTAAACACTTCAAATGGCAGCTTGATATGTAATAATAAATCTTCTTCAGTTAATCTTATAGTAAACAATCATTGGTGAAAAAAGCAAAGACACCAATCTAAAGTAAGAACATAATAATATTTTTGAGATAAGAAATACTAGGTAATATTATAAAATAAATACATACAAACTAATACTTTACATGCATTATTAGACATATAAATAGTAAATTAATATTACAACAAAAATATCTCGTATAAGTACTTGTTACCTCTACAAGGTTATTTTATTGTCTATTTTTATTTGAATATAATTTGCTGTATCAGTTAGACAACCTAAAGTTAAAATCCCATTAGGCTTTAACTATTATATTATCATCGTAATTGTTCCAGTTAATATCGACAGACTACAAAATAACGACTGTGATTACTGTTACACACGTACCAAATCAGAGAAGAGAAAATAACATGTAATTATTAAAATAGCCAAGCGCTTGCCTTTAGGTGTCTATTATAATGTCACTTAGGTTGTTGCGTCATTGCTCCATAGGCATCAATTAGGCTTCTAAAGCAATGTCTGAACCAGAACGCAAAAAACAATAAATTATTTACATTTTTGTCTAATAAAGTGCTGTTGTTGACAGCAGATCAAATATGTTTTCAAATCTGTAGAGAAAAATGGGAGAATAAGTAAGAATCATTTAATATGTTGGCAATTTTCCGAGTTGTATGGACGCACAGGGTATGCACTGCTTATTTTTATATATGGAGTGCACACCACTGACCAGAAACATATTATTATTATATTCCTTCTTTGAATAAGAAAAAGTTACACATATGACATGAATAATAATTGGGAACGTCGGCACAAATGGAACAAACAATTCATTTCTGTGTTATAATTGTTTTATTGGGATGATGCATTTTTTGAGATGAACTTTTCGGTATTTGCCGTTGACTTCTTTGACAACTTTACCAGGCAATTTAAATTAATTATGCGAGGAGATATGTTACATTATTTAAAATACACTGTATTTAAACATGACGTTATTTTATTGTATGTAGCTACATGATCCATCATCATCATTTCAGCCTTTGGATGTCCACTGCTGGACATAGGCCTCCTCCAATATTTTCCAAAGGTACCGATCTGAGGTAATATGATTGATTTAGCTAATATATTATTTTGCTGAATATAGGACTCATATCTTATGCGCTCATTGCATTACAAACATACGAGAGGCTACTAATACAATCATAACATCTAATGCTGGAAAAGTCGCCCTACCATCTAGCCCTCATTCCTAACTAAAATAAACTTATACTTATATTTGTTTGTATTTGACGTTCCCCGTATTCGGACTAAGCGTGCTGCAAATGAATACAATGACTTGCCTGCGTCTGTGTTACCGGCCACATACAACCCCGTGGCATTAAAAAAACGAGTAAATAAGCTGTTTCTGGGCAAGCTCGCTCCTCCTCCTCCTCCTCGATCTTAGAGCATGTCTCTTCCACTAGGATAGTCTGTGCTGAAGACATACCCATCATGAATAAAAAAAACTTCTTTAAGCTGAGAGCTCTCCGCCACTTGCCCGGTGCGTCTCATTCCTTATTGCACATTTCCTAAACTTCATAGGAAAGCCTTTGGTAGTATTACTGATTAAACTAAGATTGGAAGTAGCATTACTACTGTGTAAGAGAATCACTTATAATGAAAGTACCTTTTTTGGAAGATGATATGATTCTTCCTCCAATAACCTTGGGTCAGTGACCCAATACGGTACCAAACCCAAGATAAGTCTAATCGGCATGGTAAAGACAACAATGACTAAGCTCAGCAAATAAAGGCTTATCAGCAATGAGGAAACCTTGAATGTGAGCCTACTTAATTTCTCATAGTTATTAGTATGTGCCTGGAAATTATTTCGGTGGATCGGTGTTCTTTACTTATTTGATAAAAATATGCCGGGTTTTTTTAACTAATTACTCTGACATTTTATTTATAATACCTATTGTAACACTGTTTCTTTACGCACAAATAACGCTTTTTTTGTGTTCGAAGAACCTAGCTTTTAACAAGTACAACCTTAACTGTTACTCATAAGTGAATACGTAATCAGCTTGCTTAAATATTGGACTTTCGTTAGATGCAGCAATAATTTTTAATAGATGTCAAAAGCCATTCGATCATATGAGAATATTGAAATACTTATTTATGTAAAATCTATATACTTTTACCATCTTAAATGTGGCGTTTTGTAATGCAATTTGTTTTATAATTTAGAATAGTAATATTTAATAAACGTTTTGTAAATGTTTTATGACTTGAGGTTATGGAAAGCATTTCAAAAGACTTTTCATGTATTAGTTATTGATACGCAATATAGGTTATTATTAAAATAAAATTTTAGTCATTCATGGCTTGACTATACAAGTCATTGATTATTATTCAAAGAAGAAAACAACGTCAGCCGCATGTATTTATCATATTCGTGGATTTTTTTGCATCTCACGTCACTGAATATAAAAAATCTCCATGGAAAATGTTGGAATCACTTAAAATGACATTAATTCAGACCACCAACTCGTTATTCCGTATCGAGACGTTTTTAATCGATTTGAATATTTCGAGATAACAACAGAGGTCGTTGGACGGCGGACATTTAGCCTGTCTCAATGAATCAATTGTTATAATATGACCGCACTACATGGTCACCGTTTGTATCCTTTCTAGAGAGGCATTGTCATTATCATAGAAAATTTATTTTATTTATCAATTGTAAACAAACAGATTCCTGTTATTGGGATAACATATTGACGGTTTTTGTTATACAAAAGTCTAGACAGTAATCCATACACAGTATACACAGAAATTCAACCTAGTTTACAATCATTTACTTAAACGAAATATTGAAAACTAGGACATATAAAAGTGTGTGTGCAAATGAAATAGTAGTAATAGTTATACCGTAACGTTATTGGATCTTAGCCTCCTTTCAACGCCATGGTTGCAGTCCCTCGATCGCCCTAGGACTCTTTTGTAAATCATTGTTCTTGTAGTATGTTCTATATTTATGAGATATATATTCGTAATAATTATGATTAAGGTGTCGTGTTTCATTCTTACAAGAACTATTTATAGCAATTTACGGTTCATCATCATCATCAGCTCATTAAACGTCCCACCGAGGGGCACGAGCCTACCCGTATAGGGTGGTTTCAGTTCATAAGTGCGAAATATTTCACGTCGACAGATGGCAATTACCAACATGTTTGTTTCGTTTTTGACCAACTGTTACATATTTTGTATTATTTATGAAACATTCTGAAATGATGATTGTCGTAAAAAAATCACTCAAAAATCATTTTTCTTTAAATTACAAAAACCATGTCATAGAATTATGGGTAGGTTGATTACTTTGATTTTTCTTATTTTTTCCACAAATAGAACTTGATTATAGATTATGTTGCAATTAAAGAAGGCAATAGAACCGCACAAACAAAACCGCAGTCAAACCCCACTACAAAAATAAAGCCACCTACGCCAACGCCATTAAACTAAAAAGTCGCTAACCGAGAAAAGCCATTTTTGAGTGACAGCGAAGAAGGTATTATATTTGAGGCTATTTTAAAATTAAACCTATTTATTGATCCATAACTTGAGATGACAAATATATTTAAACACACATAAGCACTATTTTAAGGCGACGGTGGCTCAATGGTGTGGACGGTTGCCTTCCAATCTGAAGGGTGCAGGTTCAAATCCAGCCATGTGATTTCGAATTATCGAAATTATATGAACGTTCATCCGTCGCTCTTACGGTAAAGGAAAACATCATAAGTAAACCTGCGCACGCCTGCGGAGAGTTTCAAAAGTTGTGCGTAAATTCGACCAATTCGCACTGGATCCGAGTCGTCGACTAAGGCCTATACACCTTTTACGTGCCCCTCAGTGGGGACGTTTAATGAGCTGATGATGAAGCACCATTTCACTAAAATTCTTAGTTAGTCAACCTGTTAAATAAAACGCAGCAGTAAAACGTTAAACCTAAAATTTCTTAGTTAACTGCCTTTTGCCTACATGACTACTGTACGGGTACCTCAACTCGAAGTTTCGTGAAACGGGCGCGTCGAAACTCGGTGCATTATGCAACGAACGCCGGCATTGTTCCCCTGAGCGAGACATAAACGTGCCGATAAAAAGTTTCGCATCTTATTTCACGATCGTTATCGTTTCGACATGGTCGTGAGAAACCTTAGGTGCACGCACAATCACGAACATTTGCTTTAGATAAACTTAATTAACTATATAATAGAGCAAATAAATTAACCTATGCGCTATTTTTATCCTAGTGGAAAATTCATTATAGATTCTGCATATTTTTTATGAGCATATTGGCCACTGATATACTTATCCGTATATCATTTCGACCGATTTGTTGTAATATATTATTAGCTACTAAGCTAAAGGGTCATATTTGTATAGATAAATAATATGAATAATAAATCATAGATAAATATTTTGATATGCAAAAAATGGATGCGATTAAGCCTTTCCCGGTCAGGGGCGAAATTCCAGGTAACAGAGCCTTGTGAGTTTAATAAACCCATATGAAGTTTTGAGAAAACAAGCGGTTTTTATATGGCTAACATGAATAAGACAGAATGTACCACATTTATGCTGGGTAAAGATTCATGCTAAACTAATTCTAAGTATAATAACTACAATCTCAATCAATTGCATTTAAATACCTAATTGTTATAAATAAGCCCATTGATGACGTTTCAAGAGTTCATCTAAGCAGCGACAATAACTAGTTTTGTATTTGAAAGCAATTATGGAATTAAATTGATGATTACCAATATGCTAATGAGTTTTGTTCATTACTAGGTGTACAATTATAATAAATAGATACCTACAACTACTACATACTTATGTAGGAAACTTGTACGTTAACTATTCATTCAAATGAATAATTGCCGGCGTGACATGCAGTCCGCATCTTGGCAAGCGTAGCTGAGGACCTATGGACCGACAACTTGCAAAAGGTATAGGCTGAAAGCGGGATACCTAAAAAAATTACACATCCTGACGTTTCCCCGCGGATTCAAACTTCGATCTAAGCAAAACGCTGTTCAACAATGATATGTTCTGTTATGGTAAGTATCTGTACTCTTTTGTTTAGGTAAATGTTCGAAATTCGAGATATGTGTAAATGTGCTGTCACTACATTCGGAGCACTTTTTTCGATTGTTTTGTGAGCATATCACGAATCCATACTTTTTTAAATCATTTGTTCCAAAGAACAGAGGCTTCCTCAGTAAGTACTTACTTTCAAGATCAGTTAGGTACTGTTGATATTCACACCTAGTTTGATTGCACCAGTAGGGAGAATAAAAAAATAGCCGTTTAGGTACCATTATTTCATGTTGTAATTCAATTATTCCCACATGTTATTAGCTCGATCAGTGAAGCAGACAATCCATTCGAATCGCCCTTAAAACCTTAATCGATGTATAAGCTTGAAAAAGTAGATTGCGCTCGATTCATTAGCGCACTTCGTAAATTACATGATTTGTAATGGGGTTGGATAAGCACTTAAAACCTAAGTTAGCCTCCGTGAAGATTAAAGTCATTTAAATAATTTCTAATTCTGAAACCATTGCGTCATAATTGAATCCTATTAAAGTAGATAATATTTATCGAAGCAAGTATAAAGTTAGAAACATAACGCAGTATCGTGAAAAAGACGCGTTATATTTTGTGTTTCAGGATGATGTCATCTTAATGACGCAGGTTTCTGACGGAAAACTATCCATACTTTTTTTTCAAACTTAAGTCATAGACATTCTAGTGACTAGCTATCAGGTAAACAAACTGGTCTTCCTGTTCACTATAATTATAACATAAATCATGCTCTTGCAACTTAATCATTTATACAAGGTGATCTTGTCAAAACTCTAAAGAGGTCACCGTCGACCTTAGCAGCAGTCTCAAGAAGGGCACACTATAAATAACTCATTTAAACTGTAAACTATTAACAACTGAAGACTACAGTTCTGCATACTTAAAATAAGGGCACAGTAAGACCACTTACTTTTCAAGCTAAACGAATACTTTTACAAGAGATAAGTGACCTGAAAAACTTCCAATCTAAAGGTACAAAATATATATTTCGAGTTAAGGTGACAACAGTATTTGCTAATCATGAATCAATGAAACAAAACATCTATTCGCAATACTAACGCTAGTACTTGTGCACTAGTTTGTTTAGCTTATTGATAATTATTTAATACTACTGTCGCATTGTTGTGTCGTTGCGTCCACTGATCTTAAAGTCCCCGCTGGCAGCAATTAACTAATTTGTACCACTGTAACTGTGCGGAACGTATACAAATAATACAAGCATTACCTTTCCAAGAATTGCTTAAGTTTTAATCTTTAACATTTGAATTTGAAACTTGGGAACGAAGTAGTAAATAAACATTACACTGGAAATATATGCAAATATGTATATCTTAGTAAATAATATTTTTAACCTCTACACCGTGTGTAAGTATCACCACTCCTACTCTGCCTGCGGGTTCGTAAGAGTCGATTTAGGGATAATCCATCAGAAGTTGACGATAAGTAAAGCTCTCTTATTCAACCTAACCGTACAGATAATGGAAGAAATCTTTATTATCGATGGCCCTGCGTCCAGCACTGACCGTCACAGACTTTAAAGTAAGAAATGGACGAATCTCTAACCTCAGGTATTTATAAGGTTCATGTGAAGCTATTCTTGTTCGAGCTAGCCTTGATGTTTTGTTATCACTTCTGAAACCTTCCTTCTTAATAATTCAGAATATTGTTTATGTTTTAATACAAAAACTGAATTATTTTCCCAGTATAGTCTAGCTACTCATCAGCTCCATCTAGACCGAGTGTGATCTTATTCAGAGTGATCCTTCACTCAGGTTAGCAGTGAGCTGATTAACATTAACAATAAAATAGACACTCAACTTATCAAGATAAGAACTAGAATTAACCATCCTACAAACTCTTGAGCACTGGCAACCGATAAAAACAATAACACCGTACAACATACCCACGTCGAGATTGATGTGTGGTTATTAAAATTTACTTACGGATCGTTTTAGGTGAGCTCATTCGGATTTTGCACGAGAGAACTATCGAAGCGACGGGTGGTGAGTAAAAGTAGCCCGTTATGGATATATGAACCAGGCCAGACCAACTTGGCTAAACCATTGTAATGACATCGTGATCTTAAAACTATTGCATTTATCCTTTATATTTTGCTCGTTGGTGGAGTTGAGAGTTATCAATTAGTATTAAGTGGATTGAATAATGTTTTTAGATAAATGAAATTAAAAAAAATATATTCAGGCGGACACAGATACCGGATAACCGATTTTATTGTCCGTCATAATTAATTAACAGCGAAACAACATGCTAGTGTATATTCAGAATAACTATCTCATGCATATTATGGAAATTGGACTACCTTATTATTAATACTTTATAATTATCATTACAGCCTAAAATGTCTGCTGAACGAAGGCGTCTCCTAATGATTTCCACGCGGACTGATCACTTGCAGTTGACATCCATCTGCTACCACCTTAAACAGGTAATCAGTCCATCTGGTCGGCCTACGCTTCGTTTTACACGTTACTGCCACTTCAACTTGCTAATCCTTTGGACTATGTCGGTCACTTTAGTTCTTCTATGGATATCCTCTTTCCGGATCTTATCGCGTAGGGAAACACCCAACATAGCTCTCTCCGTAGCACGTAACCTTGAGCCTATTTAAGAAGTATTAAAATAGTATATTCTTAGTCTACAGTTGAATCATCCGACTTAATGATAGAATACAATGTATTATTTATTATTAAAAACAGTAGAAATATTTGTGTCTCGTTTCCTGTTTTTAGTCTAGCCGTAGCAGGAAAATTTATAGTTTATTCAATTTACTCCGAATCAACTAAACAGTTCATTGTCCGTAAAGAGACAATATTCACTTTTGGACTTATGTCTTTATAATAGCGGCACGCTCATTATAGTTATGAATGTAGTAGTGAAGGTAGTGATCACTAACCAAACGGTCCATGATCACTATATTCATAACAGTCCATTATCAGATAGGTTACCGAAGATGTTAGCTCAAGTCCCTGCGTGCTTCGGAAGCACGTTAAACCGTTGGTCTTGGCTACTTAGGATGGTAGGCGTCAAAACCCTCAATTCAATTAGGTCCGCGCGGTGGGTTTTGGTCCAAATTGATCTGCCATGCTATATGAGAAAGGCATGCACGAACGTTAAAGACAAGTTAAATTATTAACATAGTACTCGTCCATGTGTAAGAAAATTTTATTCGAGATGCATTCTGCCGAATAACGATTGAAGCTTAGGTGAGCTGTCATCGCGAATTGTACCACAATCTAACAAAGATGACAGTCATTGGAAAAATCATTACTTTTACAAATGAGGTTCATTATATCAAATTTCATATTTCCAACTCATTCGCTGTATTTTTTATAAGATAGCAACACATAAAATATTAAGGGAAATAAATATCTACGTATAGTTTTAACGTTTTTTAACAATGACATAGGAACTTTACAAAAAACCCAATCTGCTTACGGCGCTATCAAATATTTGTATTTTATGTAACTATGTGGAAAACAATATGTTCACTGTACATATAAAAAAAATACATTGACCTTGGCTAAATACGTAACTTTGTTTGAGATTCGATACACTGAATACGTATTTGGTTACTTACGTATGCTTTTTGTTTACTTATCGCCTAATTCAACACTCTCTAAAGGCCTCGATTTAAAACTAATATAGTTAAGTTGCCGACGTATTTTTATTTTATTTTATGTTATAGGAATTCATTCTGTTGTGGCTGTCTTAAATGTTTTTAATTATTGATGTTTCACTACTCTTACCGGGCATCACCAACGTTGAAAACCATGTACATACTTGTATATATTTTGTAGGAATAGTTTTATACAGACGGCAATATGTATGCTGCCATATAGAGATTAAACTATACACCGTATTCACACTTATTGTTTAGGGAGCAAAACAATAGAAAATCTATGATTTGCGGTTCTTCAGTCACGGCTAAACGGCCAAACGAAAAAAGAAAATGTTTTTTAAAATTGTAACAGTGAGAAACCTCCAATTCTAATAGAATAACTAAAGTATATTTCTAAATAGGTCTCTAGATTCAAATGGAATTCATAAACTCCTTGGATCTCATTTGCATACATGTCTTTATATTGAGTAAGTACTTACCGACTATATTTAAAACAGTAGGTAACCACATAAAGTGTCATTTCAAAGAAGGAACTGGCAGTAATTCAAAGAAAACCTTGATTTTGTGTTAACTTAACTAGGAGATCTCTTGTGAATTTTGTAACATAAGAACTTACGTATTGATATTAAATATAGTCTACTTATTCTAAAATTTAGTTCAAGTTATTAACCTATTCAGCGCTAGGCTCTATAATACCAAAAAAGATACTAATGACCGTAATAAGGTGCATTGTAATCAATGGATGCAGGTAACTGGTTACCGTTACAATTGGACAGCATTAGACTCTTTCTATATTTAGCATGAGACCTGCAATGGTGAATGTTTTTGATGGTGATTATCACAAAGTTTTTCCAAAGCGAAAGTTTTTCCTAAAGAAAATTTCTTGTGTCTGAGTCTTTTTTCACGGATTCGGTAGCCCTGGGTGGATTATCGTAAAATGTTAATGGATGACTCCACGAAATTTCATAGTATTACGGAAGCGTAGATATTGTATAAAGAAGGTACATTATGCACACGCAAACTAACGCACTAATCGCGTATTGGTTAGCGAGACTGCACTTAACGATGCATTTTTTATAAAGTTCGCCAGTCTACGAGTAAAACCGGTAAACTTTTTTAACAATTATAAATATTCGGTATTTGCCAACAAATAAGCGAAGATTGGTTTCGAGTAAAAAAAGCAAGAACCAGACTATAACATTTCATTGCATATAACATGTCGTTCAGCACGGCACGGCAATGAGGAGATTGGGCCTTTACCCACAACATTGTTGGGCCTAATGCGGATTGATGCACTTTGCTGTCTGTTTACATGTAAGGATAATATGTCATATAGAAATAAAGGGCAGTTCTCTAGATCATTTTGTATTATTTTCAGTGTAAAGTAACAGCTTTTATTGACGAATAGTTTCATTATTTTCTTTCTTATTGTTGTACTTATAAATATTATATGAACACGTGCTTTGTAAGGCACGTTAAGCCGTTGGTCCCGATTAGTACCTTAGGTTAGCAGTCAACCCACAAATCATCATTGGGCCCGGCTTGTGGTGGATTACGGATCGTTCTCCCCATAGCCATGCGTTTGAGAAGACATAATATTATCAGCAGTGGGACACTACAAGCAGTAGCGTGCACTCCATATATGCGAATAAGCAGTGCATACCCTGTGTGTCCAGACAACCTGGAAAATCGCCAACATATTAAATGATTTCCACTTATTCGCCCATTTTTCTCTACAGATTTGAAACCATAAGCGATATGCTGTCATCAACAGCACTCAATTCGACAAAAATGTAAATGATTTATTGTTTTTGCGACAAGTGGCACACACTTTGCATACCCTGTTCATGATCTCTGTGCACCCCACTGACTACAAGTAAATTAATTAATGAAATAACAAAAATATTCAATTAAATTTTCATACGCTGGCAGATAATAATCTTATTTTTTAATAAAAAAGTTAACAATACAAATGCACTATACATCTTAAAAGGGTTCACCTAAGCTTTTTCTTAGTCATGCTCCGCTCGCAAAACCTCGGCTACTTACATAATTCGGTCTACAAACGCGAGTACTTGGGGACTGTGCCGAATATTATTACAGTCATTATAGTAAGATGACGACCAGTTGACCGTGACCACTGGATCCGTGCCGAAACTGACCCGGCCGCGTAATGAACACTTTCTTTTTTATTTTAACGCTACTACTATTGTATAACTAAGAGATAATGTTTACTTATCCTTTGTTATTTTAGATAAAAGCAGTGTGAGTAGTGTATGCATAATCAATTTAATTAGCAGTAATAAGTAAGTAAAAAAAAACAAATTCCCAGCAAGAAGTCAGTTGCCAAGATTAATTTATACATATTTTAATAATTAGTTAAATTTATTGTTTGACAGAACGGTTCAAGGTATTTCACGTAAAAAAGGTGTTTGATATATTTGTAGTATCATTACCAAGAATTATATAAAAAAAAACAATAAAAAAATATTACTTAGATGGCATTTGATTCTTTCTGGTGGTCATATTAATATCCTGGAGTAATGGGTTACGGAATGGAACACATGGCAATCCTAAAACGCTTCTTCATAATGAAAATCCGCCTGTATCTTAAATTACACATCTGAAATCAAACACACCAACAGAATTCCATAGCTAAGGCCGGGACTCCACCTCAGCGGAGACCAAACGAGCTGAGAGATGTGTTTTAAACAACCAAACCTTCACCAAAGCTCCACTCCTCTTCACAAAATTATATTGGTTATTTAAAAATATCTCTTTTGTGCGTCTCGTCTTCGCTTTGGTGGAGTCCCGACCTTATTCAATGTTATTTATTTGAGTGTACTTCCTTAAAAACTGGTGGAGAAGTATAAATATGAAAGAATAATAATAGTAAATAAGTAATTCATGTAGTGCGTGCAAGTGCACTTTACAATTAATTTTCCACGCAGAAGACTTATCTGCGTGGAAAATTAATTGTAAAGTGTAATCGTTAATCTTCTTATAATCTATTAGTTATATGGTCAAAAAATCCCTTGCCTTACAGTTTCTATATACTTGTTTTTATAAATTAGTTTAGCAATCAAGCAGACAGCGTAATTGGTGGTAAGTAGGAACTGCAATCCGAAAAAAAAGGAATACACTTTTTGCTCACTGGAAACGCATGAAATATGTTGAGTCAGAGCGTATAATTTAAATGCCTGTCTTATCTTTCAGCTTAGAATGCATCTTCTTACAATGGTGGAAGAAATATGGAAAATTGAGGTTCTAACGCAAAAAAACCGTACAGCCACATCAGGTAAAATTCAATCAGGTTCTATTTTAATGTGTTGTGCTATTTTCGACACTTTAAATAATGGCTTAATGTTTTTCCCAAACGTTCAGTTTGAATGCCATATTAGCCGTATATGTTGTAGTCGAATATAAGTCACTGCATAATCCACGAGAGCCTGAATTTAACCACAAACATTAGTGGTTAAAAACCACACTTTGAAAAGTTTTCGTTTTCGCCATAACTAAGCAGTAACTATTACATTACAAGCCTATTAGGGTTCCGCAGCCAAATGGCAAGGAATGGCACCCTTACCCCCTACTGAGTTTTTTGCTGGATTCTTCTCAGTGGACAAAAACAGTTCGAACCAGTGGTAGAATCAAATTTGACATTAATAAATGTTCTGTATGGACCTAAATTGAATAAATATATTTTCATTTCATTACAACTCCTTCCTCATATTTGTCTGTGTATAAATACTATACTAATGAAACTTGGTAAGTATCTATTCTCTAAACCTCATTTTGTATGCAACAATTTTGCGGTCAGAAAATTGGTAAACATTAAAAAAAAGTATAAAGTTGCGCTCCAATTTCATTAACAATATGTAGATATACCATCATTATGAATTCATATATCCTAATTTCTAATCCATTTGCTTTAGGCTTATTCTGCAAATATACTTGACCGCAAAAAGCAATGGTTAATAACAAAAAATGCACAATGAATTTGCAACACTTGGTATTAGTTTAAAAAAACATACAGGACCTTTAATGACAATGGTTTTTTTTTTATTTCAGCCAGCAAAGCAGCTGTCGGAAGTCAGTGGTTACTTACATTCAAAGACACGCTAGAATTTCCATGTCATTCATCATAACATATGGTTATCACGCAAATGTATGTAATTATTGGAAAAATCAGCAAGTTGTGAGTTATGAATGACTGAAGCATAATGTACCATCCCGCCGTCATAAACCGAAACAAATTATTAGAACCTACACCTCATTATGCCTGCCAAAGCTCTAATTACACCATGGGCTCGGCAATTTACCCGTCGCAATTGGAACATGAAAAAATACTATATCATCGGACATGCTTTGTCATTTTAACTAGAACTGGTTAATAAACGAGGAAGGGAAATTTGATTTCACCTTAGCCATACATCTCAGAACTTTTTATTGTCTGGTGAAATCGTGTTACTGAAATCAGTTTTATCCAGAACTATACAAATAATTAATGAATTAATAGATACCAAAAAAACTTATCACAAAACTTTCTTTTAAACAAGACATGTTTAATATTTAACCTTTGTTCAATGAAAATCCTGAGATTTCACGAGTATTGCAAAAACATCCTAAGAAAAGTCGAAAATCCTTAGATCTCGGGACAAATGCTGAGATATGGTATTATATCACCTTAATTTATCCTGGGCTTTTACATAATTGAGCCTGTAAAATCATATCATGTAGGTACGTACGAGTATGTATATCCTTGGACATATTCTATAGAAAATTATACCTAAACCATTATGGTACGTAATCTTGTTACATAAATTAAGATCTGTTTGTGTACCCAATAAATAAACAAATATTGTTTGTTATTTCGACTACTAGGTGTAAATTCTCGAAAATAAAAATCGCTTTCTCGCAGTTTACTCACTTCATACAAATTGACACTACGGCTATAGTATTGCTATATTGCTATAAGAGCCAACTATGACGGTGTTGGGCAAATATTAGACGTCTACGTGTAAACAAGTTATATTAAAACTGGTTTCGATAAAAGCACACAACATACTTACAACTGAAACTAAACAATACCAAAATAATTGTTTGACGACCCATTTGGTGTAATGGTTAAGACGTCGGCTACTACACCATGGGTACCGGGTTTTATCCCCGGGCAGTACAAACATTTGTGTGCATGAAGAACATGTTTCATCTCAGTGGATATTTATTTGTCATGATCGTTACAGAAAATATAAGGTATAACAGAATATTTTTTCCACCCCAGTCTAAGTATAGTTTTTTATAGATTTTTGTATAGATTCCTATTCCTGAGTATATGTAGGTATTTATGTGTTATAATTATATAGTGGATTGCCTATTTTTTTCCCCAGACCATTAAGTAATCGTCGATTAAGACCCATAAGGATCTCAGGGACAGAAGCGTGCACTCCATATCTGCAAATAAACAGTGGATATCCTGTGTTCTCCGACTAACCTCAAAATCCCCACCATATAAATGTTTTTACGATTCATAATCATTCACATTGCATACTTTGCACATAATCTTTATGCACGCCAATGCTCAGGGATAGATCTAAATAAAGGAATGAGATTTCAGTAGTTTAATCTATGGATCTCCATTGACAGACCAAACTTAGTATGTTTTAGAAATTAGTCATTTTTGTTTGTGGCCAAACCAAACCTCTCCTAATGAATTTCACTATTGACAAGTTTCGGATCCTCGCTATTTTAATGCATGTTAGGGGGTCACTAATTTTGTAGGTGGCCACTAATAACTTTATTAATAAAGTGGCATACATCGCATATCCTGTGTTTCCTGATTACCAATAAGTGAATAATACATTGTATTAAAGAATCGTTCTAATTCGCAGAAAATCACCATTATTTACAAAAAAGTCTTTTAATTCGCGTATATACTTTATGTTTATGCAATTATTTTAATTCAATTTGCGTGCCCTTATCATAATCTCTCTACACACCGGTGGTAGATTCATTAAAAATAACTTCAAAAGTGTCATGTAATGATTTATTTGAATAAAAGATTTTTGAGTTTGACTTTGAGTTAATTTGTTAATCCCAAGTATAGAATCCACATATTATAAACCATTTTTAAGTCTGTTCCTCATTTACGTTTTCAAATTTTAATTCCAATTCGATATTTCGATGGTTTGTAATTCTCATTATTCAAATTACACAGCAACAAGAAGTTAGGCGTGTCGACTAGTTACCTTTGGATTAATTGATTTCGCATAACAGATGGCAGTTTGTTTCAGCGCATGCCGTTGCATAATCACGAATGTAAAGCTGTGCACAATAGCATAGCACAGAACTTATAAACATGCGCTGTTTACAAATTGTGCATTTGCAGTTTCACGATCGCCCGATACGATTTCGTTTGTACTTATTATTCGGAAAATTCATTGTTTAAATCAACACGTTGTTATCGCGGTTGCGGATTTTGCGTCGTTACCATCTTGTTGAATTCTTCATGTCCACCCTTCTTTGAATCTCGTCGTTGTAATTTGACTTGGTCATTAGATAGATTTATTTCATAATAGGCTCTTATCAAATATTCGTTACGGAACAATATTTGACAAAGCGATTTTCTTTTTTTTTATATAACTGATGGTGATGACTGATGAGATATCTAATTATAAGTACCAGTCAGGGCCGGATTAGCCATATAGCAAGAGTAAAAATGCTGCAGGCCCCGCGGATTGCCGCCCGCAACTATATAAATAAAAACTAAAAGGAGCGTAAATTATCTTCTGTGGATCAATTGTGGAATGAACTTCCCCTGGATACATTTCCGGCGATACGACCTGGCGTTCTTCATAAAAAGAGCGTACACACTTTTAAAGAGCCGGCAACGTATTTCTGGGACCGGAGGTCTTGCAAATATCCATGGTTCATCTGGTGAACCGTATAATCGTTTGCCTCCTGTTAAATAAAAAAAATCTTCGTGAATTGTATTGTATTGCACTGGAGGCACCCATTTCTTTGGTTACTCGTATGCACACGTACGCGGATTAGGTATTTGTATGCCGACAATTTTATGATATACTCGTACCTACTAAAAACGTGTGAAATGCACCGAAAATAAACGATTTACAAGATTGATGTACAATATTTGCCAAGATGGAGTTTTCTTTTGTAACATTTTCTATATTTTTAATAAACCTTTATATTAAGCTTCTCGACACGTTGGGAAGCATTTTATATGTTTCCTTCTTTAATAAGGTGAACTAAAGGATTCCATCTAGACTTGATGGATACTCTATTAGCTGAAGAGTCACATTAATGTAGGTAATTACTTGTATATAGAATTTCTTCAGTTTGCTCGCATAGACTTAGCAATTTTTCGGAGCAAATAGCGTTATTTATATTCCGTTGTTTTTGACTTTGCAGTTATGAAGTAGTTTATCTACTCATACCACGATTTATAGTCACTATCTTCTCACTGGGATATGAAAATAAATTATGTTGTTATTTTACAAAAGGATTTTTTGTATAAATACAAGTACTAGTAGACGAGGAGACTAGTAGACTCGGTGTACAAATACACGAGGTGGAAGACTCGGTTTTGAGTCTCTAGGTAGGTACTACCGCAGTGCCAATATTGTCCCGTAAAAGAGTATTTTCACTTCTGTGTTTCGAATGAGGGCACTGTAGCTAGAAAAATACTGGGTAAAAATACCTAACATCTGTCGTCTCGGTGACGGCGCATTATTTTCTGTCAACCCGTCGTTGACGGAAATAATGACTAACTACTGTTATTGATCTCAACACCGCACCTGTCATGGTCAGACGTATCACTAATCAGCAATGAGCGAACTGAACGTCTCGTTCGCTTGTGACTCACAAAAAGTCAATAAACTTTGTAGTTATAGGTACTATTTTGTATCATCATTATCAGCTCATAAAACGTCCCCATTGAGGGGCACGAGCCTGCCCCGTAAGGGTGTTTAGGCTTTAGTCGTCCACGCGGCCAGTGCGGTTTAGACGACTTCACGTA
Organism: Leucinodes orbonalis; assembly: GCA_019425675.1. Lineage (NCBI taxonomy): Eukaryota > Metazoa > Arthropoda > Insecta > Lepidoptera > Crambidae > Leucinodes > Leucinodes orbonalis. The sequence goes on from PQWD01006217.1 coordinate 105,271, forward strand.
CAACCTTTGAATCTCTTCGCAGGCCGCAGGCTCCTCACGATGTTTTCCTTCACCGTAAGATGACGGATAACGTAGAAATACAATTTTAAAATGCGAAAATACATTGTACGTGCGGATTATACCTCGGCCCTCCGTATGAGCAACAGTCCACACCATTTGATCGTTAAAGAACAAAGTTACTGTACGAACAACATTCATGTGCATTGTGTAGCCATCAGTTACAATGTATGCAGATTCATTCCGATGCTTACTGATCGTATGCAACCTGTCCTTTACAAAGATTATTTTTCGGTTAACTTAAACGTGATTAAACATTCCGTGACATCGTATAAAAATTCAAATAACGAACTTAAAACAACATTTACGTTCAACAACGAACATAAATCAATATTTCGTTTCATTTTTGTATGTATTCTTGTGAGAACCTACATTACAAAGCGTGCCAATTGTTTTTTTTATAATTTATACATTTCAATTTATTTGATAGAGCGTCGGTGGCTCAGTGTGACTGTCGCCTTCCTACCGGAGGCTGAGGTTCAAATCCCGACACGTACCAATGTATTTTCGAATTTTCGAAAAATATATGTACGTTATCCGACGCTCTTACGGTGAAAACATCGTGAGAAACCTTCATGCACGCCTGCGAAGAGATTCGAAGTGTGTGAAGTCGTCCAATCCGCACTGGGCTCCGCGTGACGACTAAGGCCTAATCACCCTATACGGTAGGCTCGTGCCCTCGGTGGGACGTTTAATGAGCTGATGATGATGATGATGATGATGAATTTATTTGATAACTTCAAGTCTATGCATGAGGCGATTTTAGGTTATGTTTACTTCGAAAGAATATCTTATACGCGGGTTGTTACCGCAGGCACATCTAGATACAATATAGGCAGGTAAGTAAGTACAAGATTACATGAAACAAGTGAGTTGTGTTAGGTACACACACGTAATGAATTTGTTCATACAAACCTACTTTATACAATTTGAACTTGAAATTACATATTATGCCAACGTTTACAAGGCGTTATGTTTATGTTCGTGCTGGTGTTAAAGAGATTTCATAATAAAAATTGCCGCCTATATGTAGTTGTTCGTCACTGCCAAGCATTACACAGTACATAAATAAGTATCAAAAGGTTTCATATATTGCTCACAACAAAGTAAATTTACAAAGTCACTCATTACTCAAATTCAATTTCTTTAACAACACGTTTTAGCACGATATTGTGGTTGGAAAACCGCAACAATTTCCCTATTGTAACGACTCAGTTGAACACAGAACCCACTTCAGTTTCTACATAATTTGCGACAGCAATGCTTTATTTTTAATACGTTTACATGAAACTTAAATCTTTAAAAAATGTACAATAATAAGGCATATACAAACCTGCAGCAGTAGTGCTGGTCGCGCGGCAAAGCGCGTCGTTTCCTAATCAAAACAAATTACAGCTGAGTGAATCGTCCGATTTAGCAACGAGATAATGGCCCTACGAAGCCACTGAGCTGCTTTAATTCCTGAATACACTTTCACGGGTGAGATTTAAAAGAAAAAGAACAGAATTCGAATCGCAAAAAGTTTACTAAAGTTGACGTAAACGTTTACGCAAAATATGGCTGGAAAGGCGCGCGGCCCCCGTAGCCTCACAGTTATTACTGAGTGGAACCGTAGTTCGCTCCGGAGTTCCGGCCGGCCCACTACGTTCCAACGTTCACGTATAACAAAACAATCTGTACGGAGGGTTCCTTGTTATCCTCGCGCAGGATTCTAGACGTAATGCCATAGAAATAAGGTCCAATTATTGCACATCCCGCCACTAAGTAATTCAGAAACAAGTGGGCGGAGTTCTTACATATACTGCGAAATGTGTATGGTTTGTAAGGGGCTGTAATTATTTACTGATTTGCGACCATATACCTTCTATACTAAGAAATTTTATGGTAAGAAATGTCAATTATATAATAAAAGAGACAAATATTGTAAGTTACTATCGTGTTGATATTATTCTCTATAACATTATGAAGCAGTCTCAGTAAGTTCTTATCTACATGAAATTTGTCACAGTAATTGTATCGACAGCTATGTGTGTATCCATATTGTGTTAAAACATAACTTTCGTTACACCCAGCTGACCGCATGAGTGATGAGCAATGATCACCTACACGTGTTTTGGAGTTGAACTCCGGAACATAGATAACTTATTTTTTATATACCTATAATATCATTCCTGGGAAACAAATAAAAAATTGAGGACTTGATTTTATCGCATGAACAGAAAACGCGAATTATGATATAAAATGTATGTTAAGTGTCGCAAAAGCATGCTGAAAAGGAACTATGAAACTTAGTCCTGAAAGTTACTCATGCCTAGTTACTACTACGAGTATTATTTATGTCATTACATAATACCTTACGTAAATCTTGAAAATCTAAATATGTTAGGTACGTAGATACGTACTTTAATCAAAATTCTATTAAGTACTATTATGATTAGAATATGAGGTGAAGGAGAAGACACGTGCACACCCAGAAGGTGAATAGAGAAAGAGAGACAACCGTACGCAATTTCTTCTTTCATTCCATATGCNCATTTTTGTTTGTGGCCAAACCAAACCTCTCCTAATGAATTTCACTATTGACAAGTTTCGGATCCTCGCTATTTTAATGCATGTTAGGGGGTCACTAATTTTGTAGGTGGCCACTAATAACTTTATTAATAAAGTGGCATACATCGCATATCCTGTGTTTCCTGATTACCAATAAGTGAACCATCGTACATTGTATTAAAGAATCGTTCTAATTCGCAGAAAATCACCATTATTTACAAAAAAGTCTTTTAATTCGCGTCTTGTTAGGCGATCGTGGTCAAAAACAGTACTTTTGTCAAAAAAGTGTCTACCTATATACTTTATGTTTATGCAATTATATTAATTCAATTTGCGTGCCCTTATCATAATCTCTCTACACACCGGTGGTAGATTCATTAAAAATAACTTCCTGACGATTCAAAAGTGTCATGTAATGATTTATTTGAATAAAACATTTTTGAGTTTGACTTTGAGTTAATTTGTTAATCCCAAGTATAGAATCCACATATTATAAATTTTTAAGTCTGTTCCTCATTAACGTTTTCAAATTTTAATTCCAATTCGATATTTCGATGGTTTGTAATTCTCATTATTCAAATTACACAGCAACAAGAAGTTAGGCGTGTCGACTAGTTACCTTTGGATTAATTGATTTCGCATAACAGATGGCAGTTTGTTTCAGCGCATGCCGTTGCATAATCACGAATGTAAAGCTGTGCACAATAGCATAGCACAGAACTTATAAACATGCGGCTGTTTACAAATTGTTGCATTTGCAGTTTCACGATCGCCCGATACGATTTCGTTTGTACTTATTATTCGGAAAATTCATTGTTTAAATCAACACGTTGTTATCGCGGTTGCGGATTTTGCGTCGTTACCATCTTGTGTTGAATTCTTCATGTCCACCCTTCTTTGAATCTCGTCGTTGTAATTTGACTTGGTCATTAGATAGATTTATTTCATAATAGGCTCTATATCAAATATTCGTTACGGAACAATATTTGACAAAGCGATTTTTCTGTTTTTTTTTTATATAACTGATGGTGATGACTGATGAGATATCTAATTATAAGTACCAGTCAGGGCCGGATTAGCCATATAGCAAGAGTAATAAATGCTGCAGGCCCCGCGGATTGCCCGCCCGCAACTATATAAATAAAAACTAAAAGGAGCGTAAATTATCTTCTGTGGATCAATTGTGGAATGAACTTCCCCTGGATACATTTCCGGCGATACGACCTGGCGTTCTTCATAAAAAGAGCGTACACACTTTTAAAGAGCCGGCAACGTATTTCTGGGACCGGAGGTCTTGCAAATATCCATGGTTCATCTGGTGAACCGTATAATCGTTTGCCTCCTGTTAAATAAAAAAAATCTTTCGTGAATTGTATTGTATTGCACTGGAGGCACCCATTTCTTTGGTTACTCGTATGCACACGTACGCGGATTAGGTATTTGTATGCCGACATATTTTATGATATACTCGTACCTACTAAAAACGTGTGAAATGCACCGAAAATAAACGATTTACCAAGATTGATGTACAATATTTGCCAAGATGGAGGTTTTCTTTTGTAACATTTTCTATATTTTTAATAAACCTTTATATTAAGCTTCTCGACACGTTGGGAAGCATTTTATATGTTTCCTTCTTTAATAAGGTGAACTAAAGGATTCCATCTAGACTTGATGGATACTCTATTAGCTGAAGAGTCACATTAATGTAGGTAATTACTTGTATATAGAATTTCTTCAGTTTGCTCGCATAGACTTAGCAATTTTTCGGAGCAAATAGCGTTATTTTATATTCCGTTGTTTTTGACTTTGCAGTTATGAAGTAGTTTATCTACTCATACCACGATTTATAGTCACTATCTTCTCACTGGGATATGAAAATAAATTATGTTGTTATTTTATTATCAAAAGGTGGATTTTTTGTATATAAGACAAGTACTAGTAGACGAGGAGACTAGTAGACTCGGTGTACATAATACACGAGGTGGAAGACTCGGTTTTGAGTCGTCTAGGTAGGTACTACCGCAGTGCCAGATATTGTCCCGTAAAATAGGAGTATTTTGCACTTCTGTGTTTCGGAATGAGGGCACTGTAGCTAGAAAAAATACTGGGTATAAAATACCTAACATCTGTCGTCTCGGGTGACGGGCGCATTATTTTCTGTCAACCCTGTCGTTGACGGAAAATAATGACTAACTATTTACTGTTATTGATTTCTTTCAACACCGCATCTGTCATGGTCAGACGTATCACTAATCAGCAGATGAGCGAACTGAACGTCTCGTTCGCTTGTGACTCACAAAAAGTCAATAAACTTGTAGTTATAGGTACTATTTTGTATCATCATTATCAGCTCATAAAACGTCCCCATTGAGGGGCACGAGCCTACCCCGTAAGGGTGTTTAGGCTTTAGTCGTCCACGCGGGCCCAGTGCGGTTTAGACGACTTCACGTACAACCTTTGAATCTCTTCGCAGGCGTGCGCAGGCGTCCTCACGATGTTTTCCTTCACCGTAAGAGTGACGGATAACGTAGGTAAATACAATTTTTAAAATGCGAAAATACATTGGTACGTGGCGGGATTTATACCTCGGCCCTCCCGGTATGAGAGCAACAGTCCACACCATTGTGATCGTTAAAGAACAAAGTTTACTGTACCGAACACATTCATGTGCATTGTGTAGCCATCAGTTACAATGTATGCAGATTCATTCCGATGCTTACTTGATCGTATGCAACCTGTCCTTTACAAAGATTTATTTTCGGTTAACTTTAAACGTGATTAAACCATTCCGTGACATCGTATAAATATTCAAATAACGAGACTAGTTTAAAACAACATTTACGTTTCAACAAACGAACATAAATCAATATTTCGTTTCATTTTTGTATGTATTCTTGTGAGGAACCTACATTACAAAGCGTGTTCCAATTGTTTGTTTTTTTATAATTTATACATTTCAATTTATTTGATAGAGCGTCGGTGGCTCAGTGGTGTGGACTGTCGCCTTCCTACCGGGAGGGCTGAGGTTCAAATCCCGACACGTACCAATGTATTTTCGAATTTTCGAAAAATATATGTACGTTATCCGACGCTCTTACGGTGAAGGAAAACATCGTGAGGAAACCTTCATGCACGCCTGCGAAGAGATTCGAAGGTTGTGTGTGAAGTCGTCCAATCCGCACTGGGCTCGCGTGGACGACTAAGGCCTAATCACCCTATACGGGTAGGCTCGTGCCCCTCGGTGGGGACGTTTAATGAGCTGATGATGATGATGATGATGATGAATTTATTTGATAACTTCAAGTCTATGCATGAGGCGATTTTAGGTTATGTTTTACTTCGAAAGAATATCTTATACCGCGGGTTGTTACCCGCAGGGCACATCTAGATACAAATATAGGCAGGTAAGTAAGTACAAGTATTACATGAAACAAGTGAGTTGTGTGTTAGGTACACACACGTAATTGAATTTGTTCATACAAACCTACTTTATACAATTTGAAACTTGAAATTACATATTATGCCAACGTTTACAAGGTATGTTCGTGCGTGGGTGTTAAAGAGATTTCATAATAAAAATTGCCGCCTATATGTAGTTGTTCGTCACTTGCCAATGCATTACACAGTACATAAATAAGTTATCAAAAGGTTTCAATATATTGCGCACAACAAAGTAAATTTACAAAGTCACTCATTACTCAAATTCAATTTCTTTAACAACACGTTTTAGCACGATATTGTGGTTGGAAAACCGCAACAATTTCCCTATTGTAACGACTCAGTTGAACACAGAACCCACTTCAGTTTCTACATAATTTGCGACAGCAATGCTTTATTTTTAATACGTTTACATGAAACTTAAATCTTTAAAAAATGTACAATAATAAGGCATATACAAACCTGCAGCAGTAGTGCTGGTCGCGCCGGCAAAGCGCGTCGTTTCCTAATCAAAACAAATGACAGCTGAGTGAATCGTCCGATTTAGCAACGAGATAATGGCCCTACGAAGCCACTGAGCGTGCTTTAATTCCTGAATACACTTTCACGGGTGAGATTTAAAAGAAAAAAGAACAGAATTCGAATCGCAAAAAGTTTACTAAAGTTGACGTAAACGTTTACGCAAAATATGGCTGGAAAGGCGCGCGGCCCCCGTAGCCTCACAGTTATTACTGAGTGGAACCGTAGTTCGCTCCGGAGTTCCGGCCGGCCCACTACGTTCCAACGTTCACGTATAACAAAACAATCTGTACGGAGGGTTCCTTGTTATCCTCGCGCAGGATTCTAGACGTAATGCCATAGAAATAAGGTCCAATTATTGCACATCCCGCCACTAAGTAATTCAGAAACAAGTGGGCGGAGTTCTTACATATACTGCGAAATGTGTATGGTTTGTAAGGGGCTGTAATTATTTACTGATTTGCGACCATATACCTTCTATAAATAAGAAATTTTATGGTAAGAAATGTCAATTATATAATAAAAGAGACAAATATTGTAAGTTACTATCGTGTTGATATTATTCTCTATAACATTATGAAGCAGTCTCAGTAAGTTCTTATCTACATGAAATTTGTCACAGTAATTGTATCGACAGCTATGTGTGTATCCATATTGTGTTAAAACATAACTTTCGTTACACCCAGCTGACCGCATGAGTGATGAGCAATGATCACCTACACGTGTTTTGGAGTTGAACTCCGGAACATAGATAACTTATTTTTTATATACCTATAATATCATTCCTGGGAACAAATAAAAAATTGAGGACTTGATTTTATCGCATGAAACAGAAAACGCGAATTATGATATAAATATGTATGTTAAGTGTCGCAAAAGCATGCTGAGGAAAAGGAACTATGAAACTTAGTCCTGAAAGTTACTCATGCCTAGTTACTACTACGAGTATTATTTATGTCATTACATAATACCTTACGTAAATCTTGAAAATCTAAATATGTTAGGTACGTAGATACGTACTTTAATCAAAATTCTATTAGGTACTATTATGATTAGAATATGAGGTGAAGGAGAAGACACGTGCACACCCAGAAGGTGAATAGAGAGGGTAAGAGAGACAACCGTACGCAATTTCTTCTTTCATTCCATATGCACTATAGGTACTACCACAGAAGAAATAATAAAAACATTGTAGTAGCATTATTTGTTGACTTTAAAAAATCATTCGACACGTTGGATCATAATGGCTTACTCCAGGCTATGAAGGAATGTGGTTTAAGGGGCCCGATCAACGCTTGGTTCAAAGAGTATTTACGAGAACGACAACTGACTGTTAGTATCTCTGGAACGAGCAGTGTCAAGGGGGATATTAGGTATGGAGTCCCTACTGGTTCCGTCTATGGTCCTGTTGGGTATATAATGCACGTTAACAGCATGCCAAATGTTATAAAGAGATGCAAGGCCTATATGTATGCTGATGATACGTGTATTGTATATGGGGACACGGATCAGGGCAGGATCCAAATGGTAATGCAAGAGGATTTTGACAACGTTATGCGATGGGCCCACGATAATGGGATCCTTATAAACATAAACAAGACAAAGTGTATGTCAATATTTTCTCCTTACATTAAAAATAAAACCATTGATATAAAAATTAAAGGACATACATACGACTGTCTACACAGTGGTAATAAGAACTGTAACTGTATGAATATAGAAATGGTTACATCATATAAATATCTAGGCCTCACTATAGATATGCACTTTAGTTGGACTGTCCATATCGATACTGTATGCAACAGACTAAGATCTGTACTTGGGAAATTACAATACTTAAAGTATAAGGTTACAAGGGGTATAATGTATTTAGTTTACTATGCTCTAGCTGACGCTGTTATAATTATGGGCTAGGTGCATACGGTCTGACTTTCCTACACATATTAATAAAATAAAACATTACAGATTAGGATTTTAAAGTTGCTAGTGAATTATAGTGATAAATGGCATTGGATGGTGACTATAATAAATTATTTAAAATATGTAAAGTGCTACCAGTAGATTATAAAATAAAGGCTGTAATTCTACTTGAACAATACGGGAGCTCTGAACATAAACACCAGAAATACACCTATTCAACTCGCTCTGCGAATAAACCGAGGTTGAAAGTGCCTAAGTCAGAAACTATTATGGCAGGCGGACAAGATCTTGGCTGACACCGGTTTTTACCAATGAGTTATTGCAAACATGATTTATTGCAAACAGCACAGAGCAAAAATCATCTCAAAGGTATCCTGAGAAGACACTATTTACTTTGTGTCCTTAGGCATAACATATCGTAAAATTAATTTAAATGACTACAAACAGTATATAATGGAATTGTATAATATCAACTAGGCTTACACTACGTTATGATTTTTGTTAGTATTATAATTAGACTAGATTTATTTAGCCATTCTTCAAGCGTGAAGCATGGGTATTAAACAACGGATAATCATACTTGTCCATTTTTTTTTTGCAAATGCAAATTTTGTCTTTAAGCATAGATAATATAATATATAGCTTTGAATTTAAAAAAAGGTCGACGTAATTTTCAAACTGCATTCTCCTTCTGACTTTTAAAAAGTTTAGTCTCGGCGGCAGTGGAGTGTTAAAAGTTTGATTTATTATTTACAAATTATAGAATACGTACGCTACGTATAATATTTAATTTTAAAATCAACTTACGTATTTTTTTTAACACGCTTAATTAACTTCATTTGTAACTAACTATGTAAGAAAATCATGGATTCTTAATTTGACGACTTCCCGGTCTTCGATTGGGATGGAATTTTGCACACGCTCTGAGTTCTAAAGACATTATACGACTAGCTAAGAAACGTCATTACAAATCCAATATGGCGGTTTCCCCAAGATGGCGGATTGGCTGTTTGAAATCCACCCTGGTGATATGAGTATCAAATGAAAGGCTAAGCTGGATAGATAACTATAGATACGTTATAAGCTCACAAAATAACTGAAAAAAGTGTTTCGTATGCAGTGGCAACACACACAGCCACATATAACTTTTTTTGCGTACATTAACTACTTTACTAAGTAATGTAAAAGAAATGGCGAACCAAAAATATTGAGAAAAAAGACGGCCAGTGTTTGCGCCCTCATTTACGCCTTTTATAAACAAAATATGTTCATTCTTACAATTACTAGAACTCGTCCAATCCTAAGGTCCAACCACTTTTTACGAAAAATTTCAAAATGTCAAAATTAAAATGAGTGGTTGGACAGATTTTAGTCGTTTCGCGTCCCTATCGCTCTCACATGAAAAACAAATTAGCCCCCTCTTTCTTCACCTACAATGGCCGCCCAAGCGTCATTTATAATAATATTTGGGAAAATAAAATTGTACTAATAAATTTAAATATCTTAGAATCTATTTGGTATGAAATCCCTTTAAATTTATAAATTTTGGAGTCTTATTTTGTACACTTTCGAAACACATTATATGTCATATTTTATTAAAATAGGTAAGCACACATACAAAACAAAGTGACATGTTCGTTGCTGCGCTCGATGCAGACTAACTGTCAAATGATCCAATGGGGTAATTTTCGAGTCTTAACAATGCGCGCACAGGTGACTATCTGCTTTTATTTAATTTAAAATATCATTGGTATGCTGACAGGAATACTAAAAATATTGTCACATGATTTAAATCCAATATGGTTGATGTCCAAAATGGCGAACAGGCTATTTGAAATGCACCCCTATGATATGGGTATCAAATGAAAGGGTTAGCTATCAGGAATACGAAAAAAATAGTCACATGACTTAAATCCAATATGGCTAACGTCCAAAATGGCGGACAGGCTATTTGAAATGCAGCTATTTGTTTAGATTTAGATATAAAATGAAAGGGTTTGCCGAAATTAATGCGAAATTATATTCTTTTGCCATTTATTTTTATTTTAAATTTGGATGCTATTGTATATGTAACTGTAAATTTTGTTAAAATGTAAAAAAATAAATATCATTAAATACCTATTAATATTTTAAATTTGAAACTATCCAGTTAAATTTTAATAATAAGAAGACTTAAAAGTATAAAATAAAAATAATAGTTATGAAAACTAAAAAAACACTTTTAACACGCACTAAAAATTACAAAATAAAGCGTGGAGCGTTTTATCAAAAAAGAGTAAAGATTACATAACCGATCCACGCTTTCTTTGAAACTAAATTTTCGATTTATTTTGTAATTTTTAGTCTCGGAGGAATAAGTTTTTAGTGCGTGTTAAAAGAGTGTGTTTTAGGTTTAAGTTTTCAAAACTATTATTTTTTATTGCTACAATCTTGAAATGATCGTAATATTGTAATGTTGTCTAGTCTGTATTTATGACATACACACTTCATGTAAGACCTCGTTCAGTAATACTTCCATCTATAAATTGATTTAGGATAAGTTTGAAGTGTATTTTAATATAAAATCAACCAGCACAATTAAAATGTTTATTAAAGAGTAGATACCTAATATTTTACTTTACTTTATTCAATTATTTTTAAAAACAAAGTCACGTCATACTTATGTTGGTAGCATTGTAGTCGTGACAAACGTTCGGACGGTCGTTCCTTGATTCTGTGCAACTTATGTGTGTTTTAGCAAATAGTATATAAATATCATTAGATATCATTATTTCTTGTAGTGAAGTGTTAATTTATAAACATTTTCTAACCTTGTTGTTCTTGTTATTGTGGTGTATATAAAAGATACACTTTAAGATCCGTAAAAGAAAATGTTATTGTGCTCCAAGTTTCCTAATGGCGGCCCGTCGCGTCCCCCGCGCCTCCATTTCGATGACAGTCAAATTATGACAATGCCGATGCGTAAAGTTTAGAAAATGTTAATGTTATTGTAAATATTTAGTGTAATACTTAAAATTATACAACTGTAAAGACTAAATATGAATCCGGAACATCACAGTATGAACACGGGTGGTGGCCAACCTCCTGGAAGTTCAGAGGTTCGTGGAATTTTAGAAGTTTTTTTTGTGAGTTACGAATAGGTATCCTTATTCACGTATTTCGTCTGTTTTAGACTCAGAACCAAAGGGTTCAAACTGCGCAGCAACAACAGCAAACTAGTAATTTACCTGCAACAACGTCAGCGACTGATCTTAGAGTAAATTCGGCTGCCGTAAATGTTGCTTTGTCTAGCGTCGCCAAATACTGGGTGTTTACAAATTTATTCCCTGGTCCGATACCACAAGTGTCTGTGTACGGACTACCTACCGGGGCCCGTATAGAAAATGGAAAGCCAGTTCAGGTACCTAGCAATAATTATTTTAAAATAGAAGGTCAAACATATTTTAAGCCTTTAATATTTTTGTCAATACTAAAGTTAAGTGTCAAAAATATTTAAGTTTACAAGGTGTTACAGGACATTGGACAACATGCTAGTATACTTAATGGTGACCCTAATATTATATTGGGTCACCATACAGGTCAACCACAAGTAACTGTGTCTGCCTCAGGAGCCCAACAAATTCCTGTATCTCAAATCATTGCTACACAATCAGGACAGCCACATGGTTAGTGTCAATTTAATATTTACATTAATATGCATAAGTTCTAGAATGAAATTATAATATGTAACACTTATACAATTCTTATAAGTCATTATTCTGTTACAGAAGCTCTGGTAGCCCATAATCAGCAACAGGAAATTGCAGTGCAGCAAGCGACAAGCAATGCCCAGGTGTCAGTTAGTGCAGGCCAACCCACTCATCAGCAGGTACCCAATAATCGGGTCGAATTTGTACAACACCATAACATTGATATGGTAAATCATGTGGTAACACAATCCGTTTTATTAGCGGGAATGCTAATCATTGTTGCTGTTATGTAGACAGTAGAATTTCATATTATGCTTCTAAGGTTAGTACTGGAGCATGTATGGAGTATTGTTAACAGAAAACTAGTGTTATTAATGAACCGGAACTCTTGACAGTATATACATAATTTATGTTACATTACTTTTTTTGTCTTGTTTAGCTCTTCTTATGTTAAACTTTTCTTTACAATAATTTTCCTTGTTCATTTACTAGGTAAATTTAGGAGTGCATGATAGTAGTCATTATTATGCGTAGATATGCATTTGCATGTCCAGTGAAATTGTTATGTCATAAATCATTTGGATAACTCAAAATATCTCTTTTTAAGTCTGTGATTGATGTTCCTATAACTACAAATCAATGTCTTTAATTGGCTATAAATTTGAAATTGTGAAAATATGGGCTCAGATAGGACTTTTATTTGTTCAGGGGCATCATTCACAACAACACTTAATGCAGCAGCAACTTATGACCAGTGCCCGTCCAGACCACTCAAATCAGCAGGTTTGTTAATTAATTATATTTACCATTATTTAAATACTCACTGCTCATGTTCATACATTTTTGTGCACTTATAAACACCTATGTTCCTGTACTACATGCCGCTTAATAACTCAGCAGGTCAGTGAGGTAAGATCTCATCATAATAAATTTATGAATGATATAGTTTGTGTTGTATTTAGATTGACTAGAAAATACTTTTTTTTTAATAAATTATTTTACAATGCTTGAACACTTCAATGTTGGATTTATGTCAAATGACCTTAATGATTTTGAAGTATATATTAGGTGGGTTCCTGAATTAGTTACTGGTTTGATCATTTGATATCTAATCATTTTCATAAAATATTCAGTATTATGCAAAATATAATGTACTTGAATAATGACCTTGATTCTTAATGGGTTAAGTGTTATCATTGTTTTTTATTTTGCTATTATATATCAATGCATAACACATACAATTCATTTTAACTAAAAGTAATACTAGCATGTATGTATAAAAATAATTAGAAATAATTTAGCATCATTGAAAATATTATTTTATTGTTTAAAACTTCAATTATGTATTAATTTGCTGGAACTGAAAATATGATTATATTCTCTCATGAAACTCATGTTAAATTATCTGCATATTTGAATGTTCAACTACAGATTCAACTGACAGTCAGCGAAGATGGCATAGTCACAGTCGTCGAGCCTGGTGGCAAGCTGGTAGATAAGGAAGAACTCCATGAAGCTATAAAGATGCCAACTGACCACCAAACACTAACTGTACACCAACTGCAACAAATAGTCGGCCAGCAAGTAAGTTGTATTTATGAAAACTATTGTGCCTGAAAATGAGTTTGCCAACAAACAATAATCCTTGAAATAAATTTCTCTTAAACAAATCAATTGCTTTTGGTAATTCAACAACAGTGTTACATATTACAGATTACCCCCCGCAACGCCCTAAGCCGAGGTTCGAGTCCCGTTCGGGGACGCCCTTAGGCTCATTGTGTAAATATTAAGGCTGAGAGCCATCTGCGCTCGCCACTAGCAGTAGTCAGTTCGAAAAAAAAATACAGATTCATCGTTATACTGTAGTACAGTAACTGTACTGTCGAATTATAGAGTAAAACCTCGAAAAATATATGTTGTCTTTGTACACAAAATAAACTACTATTATAATGATAAATATTTTGAATCTTTTTATTTGATCAGCTTTCTCTCTTACAAGTTTTAGTAGCCACTTATAATCCCTTATGAACAATGTCTTAAAGATCTATTAGTTTGTTATTTTATATTATATTTTTCTTGTTCTGTTAAGGTAATAGACAGTGTAGTTCGCCTTGAACAAGCAACTGGGGAAGCCGCCAATATCCTGGTTACACACAATCCTGATGGAACTACTTCAATAGAAACTGAACTAGTGAAAGATGAAAAAAATGTAAACAAACTGGAAGCAGCACAGTTTGCCGAAATAAAAGATATTAAAGGCATTGATTTAAAGGTAAAGTTTCTGTTTATTATCAGATTATATGTTTTGTTACTAACTTTGCACAACATATAATTCATTTTGTTATAATACAAATTCATTGAATGATACCTCTTAAAAAAATGTATTCTTCAATAATATTTATAGAGTGTTGGAACTATGGGAATGGAAGGGGCAGTTGTGAAGATCTCTGGGGCTTCTGATCACGACCTTCATGCCATGTACAAAGTCAATGTAGAAGACTTGTCGCAGTTGTTAGCCTACCATGAAGTGTTTGGAAAACTAAATGCAGAGGGACAGCCACAAGCAAAGGTAAAATGCACAATTAATACTTATTAATTCGCCATTCATCACCATCAATACAACATTATAGGAGATTAGTTCTCTAATATCAGATGAGAAAATATTTTTCACAAAATGTGTTTACTTTAGAAGTAAATGTTGACACATTTACATTATTAATTTATTGTATGTTTATAGGTAATAAGTGAAGTAGAAGTGGAAGCGGGGACCAGCAGCGCGATATCAGCAGAGGAATCCTCGCCGGGGCATCATTCGTGCGACATCTGCGGGAAGTTGTTCCAGTTTAGATATCAACTTATTGTACATAGGTGAGAATCACTGGAATTATACATGTGAATTTAAAAATATTAACTAATTTAAAATTGAGCTTAACTGGCAGTTTTTATCATATTAACAGACAAATAATTTAAAGTCAAAGCCAAAGTGCAAAGATGGGTACTGGCATAATTAAGTGTATTCATAGTTTAAGTCAATATCCATAGTTGTGAAAATAGTTTACAATAAACTTAATGCATTTTAATTTAATTAGAATTGTATTTATTGTAAATTACATTCCCTGGACTGATAGTTGTTTATGGCAGTGTTTTGGTATGTTTATGAATTTTTGAAAAATTAAATGACTTTATTATAAAATAAAACACTGCATTAAACAATTAACATATGTATAAATAAGGGGGGTTAGTTTTGAAGTAATTATCTGATTATGTAGACGATATCACGGGGGAGAGTAAACCATTTACATGTCAAGTTTGTGGTTCCGCCTTTGCCAATCCGGTTGAATTATCAAGACATGGGAAATGTCATCTTGGTGAGTTATATTCATTTCTTACTAAGCATTTGCATGTCGCTTTATTAGTATAAAGTTATAATCAAATATAATATAATAAGATATTGAAGTTATGTAGTATCAATTGTCATTTATTTATTTTTTTTGTTTTGGTCAGCCTGATGTTTAATTAGCTACATTGAGATACACACAGACACATCGTTATTTAACAGTACATCATGAGCTTGCCAATCTTTCTGTCTATGTTAATAGGTGAACAGCTTGCCAGAGCAACATTTGCCCCATCTAAAACATTAAACAAGAAATAGTTAAATTTCGTAAATTAAGGTGGCGTTTGACTTTTGCGCTTATCGCCTTAATTACCTTAACGACGCGCTACAGTTCAAATATTAGCTTTAATTTATAAGACTTGTTTTCATTATCAGCTAATAACTGCATTTTTTTTAAATTCTGTAATAAACGTAACACTTGGCTTTGATGTTGTAACACTTACAATACTTATTTTACTTACCTGTGACCTTGGATGCGCTTTACGATTTGTATTATCGATTTATGAGGGCCTGTTAGCGCTGGTGTATCACAACGTGGGTAATTATAATTCATCAATCAACATTTTTTTCAAGAAAAAATGTCAAACAACTATTAAAAAATATATATTTGAAAGTTGTGTGTTGTCATTTCATTGTTTGATTTTTATTGTTTGAAGAAAGTTTATAAAGTAATGATTGATAAGTAGAATAATATAAATGTCGCACAGCTGGAGATCCTGCCGAGAGGCAACAGAAGAGATTGACACAAGACAAACCATACGCCTGCACAACTTGCCATAAAAATTTTTCAAGGAAGGAGCATCTAGACAACCACCTACGCAGCCACACAGGAGAAACGCCGTACAGGTAAAAATCTATTGTTTAAGGTTTGGGTACACCACAGTATTATAATCATATTTTACACTTTTAAACAATAAGTAAAACATAATAATATATCGTTATCGCACCTTATAGTTACTCCTAAAATAATTTCAAGTTTTGCTTCAAATTATGTAATATTTGTTTATGTCGCTAACTGTATTCATTATATATTTACCTACTAAGTATATACGTTGTCTCTAGTTTATGTACACGAAAATTCACTGTTTGTACAGTTTTGTATGTAAGTGGGATAGGTAACTTAAGTGTCCTTTTTGTTGGGTTCTATTGTGACACATTTACATAATTATAATAAATATCATGAACACATACACACTCTTTTTCTGGTTTCAAAATGTTGGTACTGCTTCTGTATTGTGTTGTGTTGTTGTTCATTTAAGAATCACTACTTGATTTTAAAAACATAGTACACAATTATGTCAGTACCTGTCATTGTAAGATTTAATGAAAATTATACAAGGTTTTGTATAATTTTTAGATCTAATATGTTTGGACATCTGTCGACAGATGCGAATTCTGCGCCAAGACATTCACACGCAAGGAGCACATGGTGAATCACGTCCGCAAGCACACGGGCGAGACGCCGCACCGATGCGAAATATGCAAAAAGAGTTTCACTAGAAAAGAACACTTCATGAACCATGTAATGTGGCACACAGGTAAGCCAGCAATGCTAAACAATGGAATCATCAGCTCATTATACGTCCCTACCGAGGCGACCATACCCGTTAAGGGTGTATAAGACTTAGCCTTAGATAATGTATTATATTTAAATTAAGTTCTTTAAACAATTTTTCATCCATCATCACCTTTTATATATGTATTCCTTCTAGTAAAGTTATAAAAGCTATCCAAAGCTGAAACTTCCTATGAAATAATTCTTTGTTACTGTTGTAGTCATTAACAACTAGAATAAAATTGGTGATGAAGAAAGCTATTTAAAGGAGTATCTGGCTAATATATCTGTAAATGCTAGTATCACCAGCCAGTATCAGTAGCAGTAGTATGTTCCAGCGTAGTTTTGATTTATACAACTGCTGCTTTTTCTAGTACAACTAGTTTCTTAATGCCGTGACTCGCAATAGAAAATCATTTCATTGGATTTCAATTTCTAAAATTAATGATAAATGTTACCTAAGAGCACCGAAGATATGGTATTTCTCCTTTTTCGCTATATACTTTAAAATTTACCTACTTAATATTGTTTCATTATGAAACATAAACTTGTTAATATATTTTTTTTTATTTATCTTTAATATTATTTTGTAACTTAAAAATAGAATATATATATATTGTTTATTATACTAACACTCTTTGTTAAACTTTAATCTCAATGGAAAACCCAAGCCTGCACCAAATTAAACGTTGGGTCTTGTGGTGCAGAAAGTAGAATAGTTTTCATGATTCAACTATTTACCAAGTTGTCAAAACGATACATATCAATTAAATTTCAATTTTCATTGTGAGCCTCCCAACACAAAAAAGACTTGCTAAAACACTAACATTGTCGTTGTTTTAACATGTAACTTAAAAAAAGGACAGTTCACAAACAATAAAGGTATAGTTGCATCATTGAATGCTAACATTTTTATTTTCTGCCCACCCCAATAGGTGAAACGCCACACCAATGCCAATTATGCGGTAAGAAGTATACTAGGAAGGAGCATTTAATTAACCATATGAGATCGCATACAACCGATACGGCTTTTCGATGTGATCTATGCGACAAGTCCTTCACAAGAAAGGAACACTTCACCAATCACATTTTATGGCATACTGGTTAGTATTGTTTTCTATAAGATATATGTCCTAAATTAATGTTGGCATTCAAACGTACATACATTTATACTTTTTTTAATCACTATTCATCTTATGGTGTCAAGCTTGGAGTTTCCTGATGATTTACATGAATATTTTAAATCAATGTAAAAACATTATTGGGAAAACCTATCTATAGAAGTAAGGCTTCATGTTTTGGAGGTTTATTTCCTTTTTAATATTTTTATTTACGTGATTCAGTCCATATAATATGTTTTGATTCAATGGAGACCCGAGTGTTAATGAGTAGTGCCTGGGAAAACGTGAGACAAGCAGTGTAATAACCTGCCTACATAAAGAACATTCTCATTTAGGATCACTATTTCACTAAAGCTTAAGGAAAATAGTGATCCCAAAGTAGAATAACTATTTTAGTAAAGCCTTAGGAAAATAGTGATTCCAAAATAAAATCACTAGATAGTCTTACCGTAAAATAAAATTCCAGGCGAGACACCCCATCGGTGCGACTTCTGCTCGAAGACGTTCACTCGCAAGGAGCACTTGTTGAACCATGTGAGACAGCACACGGGGGAGTCGCCGCACCGGTGCGACTTCTGCTCCAAGTCGTTCACGCGCCGCGAGCACCTTGTCAATCACATACGACAGCACACCGGCGAGACGCCGTTCCAGTGCGGATACTGTCCTAAAGCATTCACCAGGAAGGACCATTTAGGTAATTATGGTTATTTGATATCAGAACTTCAAAAGTTATATAGATGCATTGTTTTTTAATTTTATTATGTTGACTACCCACTTAATTTCCTTCAACACTGTTATGGTCAGTAAACGTATTGATCGCCCCGTTCACTTAATGTCATAAAAAACTTAAAACATTGGTTTATTCATTAATTGAAAAATATTAGAAAAAGCTATTATTTTTCTTATATCCAAATGAAAACCTGCATCTAACATTATAACGCCCCCTTTGTAGGACACATGCCTTCCCGTACAGCATAGCTATGGGGAGATGATCCGTAAGTCCCGTAACCCATCAAAAACGTAATAAAGTATAGATTCGTGATATGCTCACAAAACAATCGAAAAAAGTGTTCCGAATGCAGCGACAGCACACATACACATATTTCGAATGAGCGTACATTTACCTAAACAAAAGCCTACAAACTGTATTCTCTTTGGTGGTTCGTTTTTAGGCACGGATGGCGTATCTACCCTTATATATACAGAATATCTTTGTGCGTGGGTGGATATTTATACCATATTTTTGATTTCCAGTTAACCACGTTCGCCAGCATACTGGCGAGTCCCCGCATAAGTGTTCGTTCTGCACAAAGTCGTTTACGCGGAAGGAGCATCTCACGAACCACGTCCGGCAACACACGGGCGAATCGCCACACCGTTGCTCCTACTGCGCAAAGTCTTTCACCAGAAAGGAACACCTAAACAACCATATAAGGTGAGGCGATTCGGTTACCCCATGTGGTACTTTTTGATGTCATACATTAATAAATGTTTATAGAACCTTCACCTAGCTAGTAATAGTTATCTTGTTGGTTACTGTTATCAATAATTAGGAACAGAATACGAGGAAATTTAATAGCAGATGTGTAGGAATGTGAAACTAAAATACAAATAAGATTTGGTATTCTTATAATATAATGGATGCATAAATCATGTTTTGACATGATTAACTCGTTTTTTAGTAAACTAGTCTCAATTTAGGTTAAAAAATATGGAAACAAATCAAAATACGGATGTCTCTCTATATGGCCTTTTAGATTTTGGATCAATAACATTTTTCCATCGTTATTGCATGCAAGCTGTTATCGTATCTTTCATACACGTTTTCTCTTCTCATACACAGTTTACTTAGATTAATGAATAGCACAGCTAGCTTTCATTTTAACAAACCGTCATACAATTAATCTTTTTTCACAGTACACATGTAATTTATTTTACTTTCATAGTATACTTAACTATTAGAGTATCTAACATATAAGCAATATAAAATGTATATACTCATTCATAGACCCTCACTGCAGGATAGCATAAAAATAATTGTTTTAATATCGAATCTTGAGAAGCTCTAAACAGTTTCTCATGAACAAACATCAAAGAGTACCACATACCTTTCTTATATCTTAAAATTCTACACTCAAAACGATTATTATATTCGTAGTAATAAACAATGCTGTGCTACAAACGCTACTGTTAATTGTTTACACAGTTTCGTCATAAATACTGACCGTCTGTTGTAGTTAAATCATTATTATCCTTGATGCATGTTTCCCAGTAAGTTTTGCATGACTTTCGCATGACTTGGTAATCTGCTGTTTCCAAGGTAAGATCATTTCTACTCTACCTTTATCATAGTCACATATCCTTATATTCGTCGAAGAATTAGTATAGCAGACGGCATTTGTGTGAAGTTTCCCTTACGTACGACAGTAGCACAGCATTGTGCATTCCGATTTGAGTTGAAACGAGTCTTTTGGCATTTACATCTTTTGCTGTATTTTGTTGAATTCACGAGATAGTGTTTGTTCAACATGGTATGATGGAACAGAAATGTTGAAATGTGTACATATTGATTTTATCACTTCTTTGAAGTGTATTATTTGATAATAGTGAAACTGAATTTTAAGATATAATGGACATAGCTTAATATGTTTTATTCAATTAACAACAAAACAGAACTTCTTTGATTTTGTCCAAAATTTTATATTGTGGACAAAGCATGTCCTATTAAAACTGATAACATAACAATATAAATATTATTCTAAAAAAAGGTGCCGTGTTAAACTTAAATGTGCACAATTTATCGCACGAATACAAAGCAGGATTATAACAAATCTGTCGTCATACCATGAATATGATTAGATAATCAAAATCGGAATGTACTCTGTTGCGCAGACAGCACACGGGCGAAACGCACACAAGTGCACGTACTGCCCGCGCGCGTTCGCCCGCAAGGAGCACCTCAACAACCACGTGCGACAGCACACCGGCGACAGCCTACTCGTGCTCGTACGCGTCAAGAGTTTCACCCGGAAGGAACACCTTCGAACGCATGAACGGTACGTAGTAGTCCGTTACACGGATACAATAAGCAGTGCATCAGAATCCCGAAAAAATCGCCAACATATTGAATGATTCCCATCTTATTCGCCCATTTGCTATACGGATTTCAAACCATAGGCAAACTGCAATGATGCAAATGTCTGTGGGCACTGGTAATACTTTATTGTCATCGCAGTCCGCTCAAGGGGTAAAACCTTCCAGCAAAACTCCTATGGTAAGACACCACAAGTTATACAAAGTACTAATTATATAAACTCAACGAAAAGGTAATTAGGATCATTTCATTCCTCATAGGGATTTTTGACTCATTATCATTCATTATTTTATCATTATTTAGTTTCAATTCGGAATTCTTTCGTACACTACATTCCGATAAGAACTTACCAGTTTAAAAATGTGAATATGCATTAACTACTCTAGAAGTGAAATTTAAGCTCGTTGAGAATGATAGTACTCTATAATTGACTACATTCATTTTTATTCTAATTTATAATCTTGATAAATGCATTTTCGCTACCATACAATGTCATATTGTCAAAGAAGTATGTTTCCACTTAGTAGAAAGTTCTTTTCATACGAAATAGTGTAAATACTTTCTAAAGATAGATACAATATTAATCACCAAGTACTGCACAATTTATCATTCTCATGCTGAGTTAATTGAGCCTCCTAGATTCTCGACACACGTGTCTAATCGGAATGTATTGGTACAGACAACACACAGGTGAGACGCCGTTCAAGTGCTCGTACTGCTCCAAAGCGTTCTCGAGGAAGGAGCACCTCACTAACCACGTGCACATGCACACCGGCGAGACGCCGCACAAGTGCGCGTTTTGCACTAAGACATTCTCCAGGAAGGAGCATTTGACCAATCATGTCAGGTCAGTATTTTTTCTTTTTATTTCATGAAATAAATATTTATTTAGCACACATGTACAACTACAACATTTAAATAACATAAAATTAACTAAAGCACCAAAAAGGACTCACTCAGCATTTGTCCTGATACACTAAGCATACCAGGATGCTGTTTTTCAGTAAAGCCCTGGTGAGCAATTAAAAACTTACAACATTATGGTTCTGAGCCTCAAAAATTACACAACCATCCTCGGGTCCAGATTGGGACTCGAACCTCGGCTTAGGTCTTTGCAGGGAGGGCTAGGTAATCTAGAATAGGTTCTTTTCAAAGTGTACAATACTTAGTACATTGTTTTGAAAAATCTCGTAGGGTTCAGCCTGCGTTTGCAATGTAAGCGAAAAATAATATAATTATTGTGTTTGGCGCCTTAAGGCGTCATTAGCGGTCAAAGGGTTAAGCATCGATTTAGATAAATAGTTCATTGTTTATCTAATATAGGTGACTTTGTTTTATACATTGTAGTGATTTGTTCAGCGGAGGTTTTTTAACATCACTGCACTAATTATCATCATCATCTGCTTATAACGTCACACTTCGTTTGCTTCAAGCTGTAATCCTCATATTTGAAATCGCAATTAAAACGAATTTAGACAACGCTAAAAATAGTACTAAATAGTACCACAAGTCAAAAAAATAGTACCACTTTAGTTTCGGAGATATAGCTATAGGTTGGTTCCATTCCCTGGTTTTATATACAAAAACTGGCCATATAATATGTTAGGAAAAAAATATCAAATGCATTAAAATATTTTGTATAAGACTGTACCTCCGCAAAATGTAGGGAATATAATAACTTATTATTTTCGAATTAAATCAGTTAAAATTTATTACCATTTAATACGACTATTTCACGACTATTTTTTGGCACAAACTTAAAATCGGAAATCGTAGGCTTTTCGGAGATATTTGAAGTTTTCAAATGTTCAAGCCATAATCCTCACCACATTACCTTAAATATCTCAGTAACCTCTTGAGTACTATTTCTCAAATTTGTCATATCATTGGTACTATTTCATGAATATTAATTGGAACCTAAACCAATTCGATAGACCTTATCGTTTGCGCGCACCAGAGGTGAGGATTACAGCTTGAACGTCAATAAAAAAATAGTTCTCGTATTTTGGAATTTGTAAATAAGTAGCTGTCATAAAATTTATGATAGCTTATTAGAAAGACATTAAAGCAAAAGAAACTTAGCATGTTTGAAAATCTTTACAGATAAGCAAGAATGTTAAATATTTTAGTATATATGTGAATGTTTGATAATAATAAAACAAAAGTAACATATATTTGCATGCCTGGCTTAAGTATAATACCAACGTCTCGATAAATACTACTGTACTTAATTTCTTTGTAGATTGCTTTATTATCGTAAATGTGAAGTGTTGCATTTAGTAAATTGATTGTGTAATATCATTTCTTTATTTTTTAAGAGACCTACTTCGCAACAGAAATGCACTATTCAATAGGTTGACTTATATGTGCAACATTATAATAAATAAATAAATATCCACTAACATTCACTTTAAGCATGGAGCCTGTATTATGGGTACTAAACAACGGATAAACATACTTATATACTTTTTTATTTGTAAATACATACATATTATACATAGAAAACACCCAGACCATTACAAACAGACATGTTAATGCACACAAATGTTTGTACTGCCCGGGGATCGAACCCGGTACCCTTGGTATTGCAGTCAACGTCTCAACCCCAACACCAAATGGGTTGTCTAATGATTATTTGAATATGTTTATTTATCATTATCAATGATGTAAAAAAGTATGGATTCGTGATATGCTTACAAAACAATAGCAAAAGTGTTCCGAATCCAATGCAGTTTACATGCACATATACACATATTTCGAAATTCGCACACATTTACCTAAACTAAAGAATACAAACTGTACTCTCTTCGGCGGTTTATTTTGAGGCACGCATGGCGTATCTACCTTTATAATAAACACAGAATATCATTGATCATTATGGGCAAATAAATCATATTTAATGGACACAGACCTAAAGTAGTAGTTTCGTTTTCATGCAGACTTCATACCGGCCAGTCGCCACATCGTTGCGAGTACTGTCAAAAGACATTTACTCGTAAGGAGCACCTCACGAACCACATGAAGCAGCACACCGGTGACAAGACACATACCTGCAAAATATGCTCCAAGCTGTTCACTAAAAAAGAGCAACTGGTTTCGCACATGAGGTCAGTAAGAACATAAGACATTTTTTAATACACAGTTGATGAAGCTGCTGGTCACCTAACAGTTGACTTAAAATTTTTGTATCATTTTATGGTGATACGATATGTGTGTGTACACATGATAAGTGCACAGGACGGTCAGAACGCTCACCTGATGGTAAGTGATACGCCTGGCCATGACAGAGCGTCATTAAATGATACCAACAACTGATAGATAATAATGAATAATGATGAATGAATAAATGAATATCCAGTGACATTCACACTAAACAACGGATAAACATACTTGTATTTTTTTTTTTTGGAAATACATACATATAATACATAGAAAACACCCAGACCATTACAAACAGACTTGTTCATGCACACAAATGTTTGTACTGCCCGGGGATCGAACCCGGAACCCGTGGTGTTGCAGTCGACGTCTCAACCGCAACATCAAATGGGTCGTCAGATAGACAGTTAATGTTGCACTGCGCCCGTCACCCGAGACAACAGATGTTAGGTCTATTATACTCGGTAATTTTACTAGCTACAGTGTCCTCATCCCGAAACACAGAAGTGCCAAACACTTCTATGTCACAGAACGATATTTGGCACTGCGGTGGTACATATCAAGACGACTCAGTACCAAGTCTACCACCTAGTAGTAAATGTTTTAGTTTGTCTTATAAATTGGTCAAATTATTGAAAGACATTTTACATATAGGTATATTGAAAATTAAATTCCAACAGCAATAATATGTAACAAACCAATTGACAGTCCATCGAGAGAAGCGGTCTCCACTCCAGAACTTGCCTGCTCCAACGGCCATCAGTTCTGCGACATACTTGATCAGCGTACTGCCACTTCAACTTGATACTTATGTATATTGATGTATCATCATCATCAGCTCATTAAACGTCCCCACCGAGGGGCACGAGCCTACCCGTATAGGGTGATTAGGCATTTGTCGTCCACGCGGACCCAGTGCGGGATGGAAGACTTCACGCACAACCTTTGAACCTCTTCGCAGGCGTGCGCAAGTTTCCTCACTATGTTTTCCTTCACCGGAAGAGCGTCGGATAACGTACGTTTATTTTCGAAAATTCGAAAACGCTTTGGTACGTGTCGGGATTTGTACCTCAGCCTAGTCCACACCATTGAGTCATCGATGCTCTTAGATATTGATGTATAATAGTATATAATTATTATTTTTAACAGGTCCCACAGCTGCTTAGAAAAACCATTTAGTTGCGGCGAGTGTGGTAAATCATTCCCGCTGAAGGGCAACTTGTTGTTCCACGAGCGGTCGCACAACAAGTTGGGCTCGCGAAACTATCGCTGTGATATTTGTTCAAAGGACTTCTTCTGTAAAGGTAAGACAATACTCTAGATAGAACATTTCACAAAACTTTTCAACATGTCCTCTTTTAATTGGGGCTCAAAGAAATGTCAGTTTCGGCTTGAAGAAATGTTGACTTGGTCCTGTTACCCTTTCTTTTAGATATAAGCAAAACCAGCAGTCACTTCTTATTATCAGATATGCCACTAGCTAATCTACCCCTACAACCTCTTGTAATTATTGGTTGAAGTAAAGGGCCCGCCAACTGATTCTAATGACAATTAGTGGATGGTGTTATCATGGAATGTGTTCTGAAGATATACATTTATTAATTTCAGGCCATTTAGTATCTCATCGGCGGACACATACAGAAGCGTCCGAGAATACTGGCAGTAATGAAGTGCCAGTTGAGACTGAAGACTGTAGTACCGACTGTAATAAGTGCGATAAATCGGAGGCGGAGCTGCCCGAGAGAAAACATGAAATAAGGTAATATTTGAATAGGTGCATATTTGTATGAATGATTCTTTTATTACTTCTTATGCATTTAATTGATTTAAAATACATCCTACTTTCAAGCTATTTGAAAGAAGTCTTTATTCGCTGAAAGATTGTTAATTTCTCTTTTCGTTGAAATTTCAGGGCTTCGACTGAAACTAGACCAGCAGAACCTAATGTCACGCAAAGTCAAACTAATGCAGCTGTGATGCAGATAACGAGTCAGGTAAGCCTTAACAGTGTGCAAAAATGTTTTAATGGTTTAATCTTTGCCACACGCAGGGAAAAGGGTTAGTGTTTAATTATTGCCAACTACATCTACCCACACAGATGCCTCTAATTATTCATAGATCGAGATTTAGCTTTGACAGAGGTTTCAAATCCCCTTTCGCGTAACTTGACCTCATACGTCTAGGTAGGAGTATCATTCTTGGCTTGTTGGATAAAATAATTATGTATGAGCTTCTGGCCTGCCGAAAATATGAAAGCTCTCTGCGCCAAAAGCAAGAGAGAGAAAAAGTTGCATATCATTATTGTGCTCTTTGTGTAGGCCTGGCATTAAAATCTCAATGGTTAATGTTTTATATGTATACTAGCAACCCGCCCCTGCTTCGCGTGGCTGCAATGGTGATATTCGTGCAAACGCTACGTACCGCAATCTGTAATTATATTGTGGGATATCCATAATAGAGCAACATGTAACATTTTTTTTAGTGTTTTTAGAGTTTTCTGTAAATCTTTATAATGTTTATAATACTCAGTACATTATTGTGATAAATCTTGTAAGGTTTCAACCTGCGTTTGCTAATATAGAAGCGGAAAATATGAATCTCTCTTATCTATTAAATACAACCGCATCAAAATCCGTTGCGTAGTTTTAAAGATTTGAGCGCACATAGGAACAGTAAAAGGACTTTGTTTTATACTATGTAGTGATTTAAATAAATGATTGCAGCAGGTTCGAACTGCAACTGGTGGGGCGACGACAGGTGTGGCGGCTCGTTCGCCCCTCCGCACCACCAGCCCTCTGCCATTGCGCACCACCCCGTCACCGTCAACTACTAGCATTTGGGAGACGACGATACCGTCGCTGGAGACCCCGATGTCTACACCATCCTATAGCACGAGCGCCGGAAACATGCGGCTGCACCGATAGTGTTATAGTGCCTAAAGACGATCGAGTATCGGACTCCATTTGAACTGCAATTGGTGTTGTGATAAATGAAAGTGTACATGTTTATAGCTTGTCGTTGCTACTGCAGTAGTGCAGTGGTTAAGGTGTTGGACCAGTAATGTAGTCTTGGTCTTGCCATGCATGCGAAGAGGGTAATTGGTATGCATTATTATGGTGCATTATCTTTGTTATAAATAGTTGACGACATTGAAATAGAAGCAATCTACCTAACTACTAAGAAGTAAAGATTTATTTATAAAGTTATATTTTATTTATTATTGATTGCTAATTAGGACTTTGTTATATTTACTTCCAATAAAGTATTGTCTCACTAAATCATGATTTTAAAGTTTATACAAATGTTACAAACCTTCCAGAAAGATAATCATGAGGTCTTATTTTGTATTAACGAGAAATGGTTATGCTTACAGATCAACTAATTCCTAATATTAAAAAAAATAGTGGTTACCAGATTTACATTAACTTTTATTTTAACCCATTTGTATATAGCAATAAACTATATATAACAAATAATTGACTATATACAATTTGTGGAAAGAAATACATTCCTTCTTTTTATTAAAAATGACTCAAATTATGCAACTGCTTATTTTCTGTGTTGTATAATTTTGTTCCTTATAGTTGAATCATTTATTATCCAATATTCATTGTTGATACATGTGAAGATGTTTGTAATGAAATTTGTTAACTTGAAGATATTAATAATATTTTGCTCATTTACATCTGCAACACCAGATAACAGATTTTTAATCAGACAAGTGATTTTAAGTACCCGCATTTGACACTACTTTGAGTTTGGCATTAATACCTCTATGATCTTCAGTACAGTGGTACTGAAGATTAATCATTACCCTTGGTTGATATATATCTCTTGTTATTTTATTTTGAAATAAGTAAGAATATTTATTTATACAGATGAAGACAAATAATGGTCCAAGTATTGTGACTGTTTATACAGAAAACTAAGTTTTATTTTGTATATTTTTAAGTCTCATTTCTTTCTAAGCATCTATTAAAAATATTTGTAAATTGTCTAGATAAGAAATATTTTTATTCTTTGCCATGTATGTACAGTACAAGTGTGATATATGATTCATTAAATTTAAGAAATGTTTAAAATTAAAACTGGCATAAATTTGTTAGTAAAGTGATGGCCAGAGTGAGAAGTGATGTTATAATCACTTCTGTAATTAACACAGCTTGTAATTAAATAGCTTGTATTTACCTGTACATAACTAGATGTAACCAATAGTTTTATCTGTCGTAAATTTAAGACTAATAAAAATATATCAAATAATTATGTTAACTGTATCTGGATTGTGGATTAAAATTACAGAAATGGGATTAAACGATTCTGAATCGTCTGTTTGTAAGAAGATTTTTCTAAGGTGCGCTGAATCATTGAGATAATTCGTTAAATTTCAGCCAAAATGGTAATTTATACTCAATGGTGCCACGCTAATTTATATTTTATAGAAAACCTCAATCCCTAGATACAATAGGATGTACTAAAATCTTATTTATGTTCATTAATTTGATATGGACGAGATTAAAAAGAGTAAAGTAAATTTTGTTGTTTTCTTTATATTATGTTTTGGTGTAATCTTAAATGTTAAATATCTCTTAATAGGTACCTTTTGTATTTCTATTTTTATAGTTCTTCTATGCCTACCAGACTTCTAAAAAGGAGAATACTATTGTTATAATTGTTTCACGTTCTGCTTTGTCCTTTACATTATTCCTGTAACACAGCCCCCACTAATCATTAAAACGGACGCTTAGGGTTTTTGTTGTGATACTACTTCACACACACGCACGTGAAACATTAAATCGGTAGGCATCAGATAAAACTAATGGTTTGCAATTCATTAAGGAAGTTTGTAAGGTGTATTATTATAAATACGCCAACAAACTAACAATGAAGGGAAACATCGTGTGGAAACCTGCGCACGCCTGTGGAGACATTCAATTGTACGTAAATTCGGCAAATCCGCACTGGGCCCGCTTGGAAGACTTAAGGCCTAAACACCCTTACTGGTAGGCTCGTGCCTCTCCGGTGGGCCGTTCAAGGAGCTGATGATGATTATTATAATGGCTAGTTAGTTAGTTAATTTCAATCCGGGGTAGTGGTCCCAACTTATTCAGTAGTGGTATGAAACGAGTACCTATCTTCATTAAAATTCTCTTCAACCTATCGCAGTCCACTGCTGGCTATAAGACTTCCCCGTTTTGCGCAAGATATCCCGGTCCTCCACTTTTCCGTTATTCCGTTGAGTGACATTAATCTTATGTAACGGAATAAACGGAACGCTAACACGTTCTACTGCACATGCCTGCCAAAGCCAATGCCAAGCCTTATAGCCAAAGCCAGCCAATGGGAAGCCTCCCTGCCAAAGCCAGCCAATGCCTAGCCAGGTAGCCTATGTTTGATGCCGTCGATATGAGACTTATTCACTTTTGGCGGGATTCGAAGATAATTCGATTATTGGCGATTTTGTTTTGTTATAAAAACCTTTTGCCAATTTGTATTCCGCAATTACCTACCTGCCATCTATTTGTGGATTAAAACCTTTGACTAAACAAGCGTCTTATTTAGTATAATATTCGTTACACTTATGAACGAATCCTGTAATCAGTGTCCATGTCTCAGCTGCTACGTGTGTTCTTTTAGTACTGCTAGGATGCATTGCTCAAAGACTCGTCATCGTTGACGTAACGTAACTTGGTGTATTTAAATAGTATACAGTATTAACATGAGTTTTGAACTCATGTTAATATTGTGATTCTAACTACATTACTATTTACAATAGTTTAAAAATAGTTACCTACATGTATTTTAGTTACTGTTAGAAGTGCTCGTCACCTCTTACCACACACACACCTTGAAGGATAATTACGCCTGTGATTATCCTTCAATCGGTTTAAAATAAAACCTTATGTACTGTTACAAACTCAAAGATTTCACTTTTAAGTGCGTCTCTCAAGTCACTCTCACTTTCATACACTAGTTTTTTAATTTCGTCGAACAAACTTAAGATCCCGTGGTGTAAAGATAGTTATCCTGCTGGCGGGCCCCGTTTTTGAGACCGTATAAGGGTACAATATTGTTGGTTTGTATATCGTTGCCTGCACATTAGACAGACGACATATTATTTCATCGCAACTTAATAAAAAAATGTGGAACTGAATTGAGGCGACTGAGGACAACAGGGGTTGTTTGTTACGTGTGCGACCTTCACTTAAACTATGTAATAAAACCGCGTCTTGTCAGGGTACTCGAGTAAACTTGTTTATATTTAAATTATTTTTTTTTGTCAATTCTTTTATCTCTTTCCTAAGTTTTGTATTAAGATTTTTTTTTTCATTTTTTTAAGAATTATCAATCGCAAAGTATGTATTACAAAGTCATCAGCAGCTCATTACACGTCTCCACCGAGGGGCACGAGCCTTCCCGTAAAGGGTGATTAGGCCGTAGTCGTCCACGCGAACCTAGTGCGAATGACCGGACATGTACAACCTTTGAATCCCTTCGCATGCGTGCGTAGTAGGTTTCCTCACGATGTTTACCTTCAGCGTAAGAGCGTCGGATAACGTACATATAATTTCGAAAATTTACGAAAACATTGGTATGTAGCGGGATTTGAACCTGCGACCTCCTAATCGGTAGGCAACAGTCCGCACCAATGCACCACTGATTTATTTATTAGTAATTCATAATCAGCTCATTAAACGTCTCCACCGAGCGGCACGAGCCTTCCCGTATAGTGTGTAAAGCCCTTAGTTGGTGTTATGTTTCACGGCCGCGCCTACATTCAGAGTTCCTGCATAAATAGTTCCTCAAAGGATTAGGTAATAATTGCCATTAAAAGTGGTCCGGCCATAAAGCAGTGCTTTCTAGCGCGCCATGCTGTACAAGTAAAAGTAGGTTATTATTAAACTTGCTACTTTTTTTTATATTTTTGCAAGTCACATGGTAACAAAGGTGTTATTAATAGTTTATGGACAATGCACATGTGACTCCCCATATATATAGATAGAAATTATTGTCATTACATAAATTGTTAAGTAAAACAATACATAAAGATTGTAAATATAATCATCTTGTACACTTAAGTCTACATTATGTATGTACATATATCAACAAAGTGTTGTATATTAATCTTTATTGGTCTCTTCAAATTAAAGAAGCAAACCATATGGCAATACTAAGCTTCAACTGCGATTTTTGGTGGTCTATCTTTGGTTTTGAGAGGTTTTTCCTTTATTTCATCATCTGCAACATCCGGCAATTTATCTGTAGGCACATCTGGTAGCTGATATTTGCTATCAAGTATTTCCTCAAGTTCTGCTTCCACAGCTTCATTGTCTTCTTCTGTCAGTTGACCAGATATAAGCTCATCAATTTCTCTCTGTTTCTCTATGCCTTCCTTGGTTTCATCCATAATCTTCTCAATTTCATCAATACTTAATATATCATGTACCTTCTTCAGGGCTACATTTCCAGTCTTTAATCCATCTAATACCTGTGAATTGTTGAACACATTATATTATACTTAGGTTATAATATAGTAGAACCAAAGCAGGAGTTTCCTTACTTTTGTAAATATCAAGAATTTTATGGAAAAATAGCAATATGATTGATAAAATATGACTTTTAATGAACTACAAATGTCTAAAGCCCTTTGTTGAGTAAGCAATTTCCTGATATACTAGTTATTTTTTGTACTTTCTGAGGCTTTTGGCTTTTCTGTACACTGGAGAAAAGTAAGAAAAAAGTTACAATCTATGAGATATTTGTTCATCCCTTGTGAATGAATGTCACAGGTCTGTATAATAGAGGCCTCACTCACAATAAACTCACTGCCAACCAAAAAAAAAGGTTCTGATGGCCCCCACTAGAAGAAGTAGGGAAAGCCAAAGCTTCATGATTTGCCTAACTTTTAGCAGGTACATTGTCCAATTGAGTTATACTACTTATCATTTATCCATACATTTGATGCTGATATTTGAGTTAATTTGTGAAAGTTTTTTGATATTATTGTATGTAGGGATTATTATATGACTATAAATATTTAAATAAATACCTACTATTCTGCCAATCCATAGTTTCAGATTATTTTTTTAAAATCACAATAAGTATAATAGTATACATACTAATTATTAATTTATTAGTGTAAATATTACTCTATAACTGTCTAATACAATACCATAAACCAACCTGTATTTCTATTTGGGCAAATTCAAGGTCATGAGTCAGCTGTTCTAATTTTTCTAATTGTGAGTCTGTGTTCTGCAGCAACTGCTCCTGGTATCTCTTCTTCTTGAGCAAAAGTTTGGCTTTCTCTCTTTTACCCTCATTTAGAAGCTTTTTGGCTAATAGACGATCTTTTGAAAGATTTAACTCTATACGTTTTTGATACTGTTTCAATTTATCCCTTTGCTGTTTTAGTTGTAAAACAGCTTTATCCTGTTCAGTCACTCGGCTGACTTGTTTTTTTTGTTTCGTAAACAAACCACCCATCCTGTTAAGGGAACTATTCACACGGTGAAATGTGTAAAGTAATTATTTAAGTTATTACACGACA
Source organism: Leucinodes orbonalis (assembly GCA_019425675.1). Lineage (NCBI taxonomy): Eukaryota > Metazoa > Arthropoda > Insecta > Lepidoptera > Crambidae > Leucinodes > Leucinodes orbonalis. Next base: position 138,321 of record PQWD01006217.1, read on the forward strand.
TAAAATTGGAATGTCTTGAAGAACAAGAAAAAGTATCAATCGATTTATCAGCTTGAAGTTATATCATATCACAGGCAGATTAATTAATACGGTAGTATAATTAATAACCAATAAAGTACTCGGTGTTATTAACCTAATCTTGTTTTACATTACGATTACATTATACAAATACCAACACAATTTTTGACAATTGCTCGTTTTGCGAGCGATGGGATGGGACCAGTTTCACATAAATGATTCGAATCAATGGTGAAAAAAATTTACTCAAATGAGATTTATGGTTGATTCGAATCAGTGTTACGCGGAATGCCTCTTCGACGAAGAAATATTAATATTTTTGGGAAAGTAAAATGATTTTGAAGCATTCTTTTATTACAAACTCAATCTGATGATTTTTTTTTCTTTCTTGTGAAGTAATGTTCTTATTTTTTTGTGATTTGAATAAGACAAGACTTTACAAGGATTTTATAATTGTTTTATTACCAACGTTCTCTAGAAGTTACTGACAGGAATTGTCATATGGGGAATTTCCAAAACATATTTTCATTACTTCTTACAAATCAGTACGAAGTTCGAATCGGAATCTTACCTTAAATATGTATCAAGGGTCAAATCAATTCGTGATTCGAATATCTTGACTGTGATCTGAATTGAATCGAATGTTAATTTTGGATTCGAGTCCTATCACTAGCATTTGTTTTTTTTTTAATTTGTCGATCGTTCGTTCAATCGTTCCTTAACCATCCTTCCTTATTATTGACAGTTATGATGACACTGACCTCGGAGCATAGATAATACAGATAAACCTCGGAGTAACAAGTGTTCGTTCTATTACCCCTCTGCCGAACATGATGGATTCGGAATTTCGGAATAGCATTCAAACACTGCCGGAACGCAACTGTGAGCAAAGCTCCATTAAAATGTTGATTTATAAAGTATTTCTAGTTAAAAAAATCTGAAACATGTAGTTATCAGAAATGAAAAAATAATAATATGTGGGATTTACATTTTGTAACATAGACCGCCGGATCAGCAAGTTGAAGTGGCAGTGAGTTGGTCACGTATGTCGCTGAACCGATGGCCGTTGGAGCAAACGAGTTCTGGAGAGGACCGGGATATCTGGCACAAAATGGCAGAGACCTATGTCCAGCTGTGGACTACGATAGGTTGAAGAGAGAGAGAGAGGGAAAGGAAGACATTTTGTACCGGCTGAAGTATAGGTACAAGTTTATTAATAAATATTTTTAGTGTATATTTGTTAGTTCATTTATATCCAATATTGAATTTGTTTCTAATTTTAATTTCTTTGACTAATTTATTGACTCTTTTATAAAAATAATAAATATGGAAAAAGTCTTTGTTATGCAACCCTACGTCACTAAAGTCAACTGAAAACATGCTAGTGTGTTTGCACCGAAAATTGGTATCGAAATTCAAACTTAATTGTAGTTAATTACTTTATTACATTACGTTTACAAATATTTTAATTGTTCATATTACCATTTATTTTACCGTTTTAACATTATTTTAGGATTTCAAAGCTAAATTGTAAATAGCGGAAATAAATTATGATTATTAGGTGTCTGGATCTATGTAACGTCCTCCGGCTCGATGGACCGACGATTTGCGAAAGGTCGCTGGTGAAGGCTGGATGAGAAAAGCGGATGATCGGGACGTCTGGTGCAAGGTGGGAGGAGATTTATGTTCAGCAGTGGACTGCTATAGGTTGAAGAGAAAGAGATCTTGGTAACGAATATCGAAGAAAATTTATTTATGGTGTAAGCTGTGCCCCGCGGTATTACCCGCTGTGTCAGAAATATGTAGCCTATTTGTTTATCAAGGGTATCAGCTTACTTCATAAGTATCATTTTTTAAAAATCTCTTCGTTAATACAAGTTAAGGTAAGCGACGTGAGCTGTCTTTTCAGAGTAATAAGAAAATCTTATCTATTCTTTTAGGAAAATTAAATAATGTACCGTTTGGCGCTCAGTTTATGTCGCGTGAGCTGGCAATTTTAATCTTTTGTATGTAGTTATCTGAAACCCCAGATAAAGACATAGGCTACGTTTCACTTCAGGAGAATATCTTATACCGCGGGTAACACTACGGTGCACTAGTACTTAATTAAAAAAATATATGATGTAAATTAAATGTTCCAGCTACATTCATCATCATCAGCTCATTAAACGTCCCTACCGAGGGGCACGAGCCTACCCGTATAGGGTGATTAGGCCTTAGTCGTCCACGCGGGCCCAGTGCGGATTGGACGACTTCACACACAATTTTCGAATCTCTTCGCAGGCGTGCATGAAGGTTTCCTCACGATGTTTTCCTTCACCGTAAGAGCGTCGGATAACGTACATATATTTTTGAAAATTCGAAAACACATTGGTACGTGTCAGGATTTGAACCTCAGCCCTTCTGGTAGGAAGGCGACAGTCCACATCATTGAGCCACCGACGCTCAATACAGCTCAATCCAGCTACATTAATAAAATTCAAAGGTATGATAATCTTTAAAAAGGGCATTGAGGTTGTAAAAATGGTATAATTTGAACATTATAATATATTTTATTTAAATGAATACAAAAGCTTTTGCCCGCGGCTCCACCCACGACGAACTAGACTTTGTTCAGATTATTTGGCTTAAAAAGCCTTTGCCTTTTCCTAAGGTCTGATCTTTTATGATAGGATAGTATTTTACCAATTTTGGTTAAGCGGCTATTTTAACTGAACTTTAACACAAACTGTGATCCTATTTTTCAAACATTTAAATTGTAGTTTACAGGAATGAAAACTATGCTGTGGAATGAACAAAATAGAAAAAAATATACTTATAACATATAATAAAACTTGAAAACATCGATAGCGATACGTCTAAAGAGACGGAACAAAAAATGCACTTTTCTTTTCAATGTGTTCGTGCAGTTCGCTGTACGTAACGGTCGTTTACTCATACTTATGTTTGTGTGCTTAAAAGTCTGACTGTGTTATTTTTTTAAACTTGTGTGTTGAGTAACAACACAAAAATTTTTTGTGTGTGAAGTTTCTATGTCGTATTAGGTTTCTCCCTCGCCCTGCCTCAAAATTTGGCAGCATTATTTTTTACTTCGAGCATCTATGATACCTACTGGACAAATTGTAAGTCGGCGTTCCTCGTACAAATACGAGATTTGTGGTCTTCCGTACGAGGACACTATCGATTTCGTACATTTATGTACGAGATTGTGTAATATGACCATGCTACATTGAAAATTCTAAGTGAATTCTAGTAGCATCTATCAGAACCTCTATCAGAACTTAACTGTTACACAAAAAATAATCCGTTGGTCGCATTCAGGCAATCTTTGTTTGCAGACTGTGGTTGCTATGTCAACTGGGAAAACCATAATTAATAAAGCATTTTGTTCTCTGCATTAGTCGTCTCTATCATATAGTGATGTTTTTTAAGTAAGAAGCCAGCAAATAGTATTTTTTTAAAGTATTTTTAGATGTACGAGGATCTCTTACTTTGACTATCAAAGTCAAAGTACGAGATTTTTAGATGCATATGTACGAGGAATTTCGTTTCAGGGTTGGCAACCCTGTGTTCAATGCAATCAATGTTCAGCAAATATCTGCAAATATCTGCAATATTCTGTCACCGTTCATTCTTTTTCACCACGGTTATTACATTAACGCATTTATATATTTTATCAAAAGCTTCTGTAATTATGTATTTAAGATATTTCTCTTAACATTGGTTACAAATACGGAGATTGTATTTATTGTTCATGTGTTTAGATCCATTGAACTACAAAAATGGCAGTGCTTGCGGCTGCTCAGTTGCTAGACGAATTGATGGGACGGCATCGTAACACCAATCCTAATGAAAAAATCAAAAAACCTAATTGGGAAGACCCCGAGGTAGGTTCAAGTGAAAATAAGTAAATTTACAAAAATAAAACAATTGCGGAACTAAATATAACCTCATTGTAACACTGATTACCTTGAGATAAAATACAGTGAATGGCTTCTATCGGTCGATGCTCTTAGTCCATGGGCTGTAGACACAATTTTCAATAGTAGTTTTAAGTGATTCTTTAATAAAACTGGTTATAATTTTGAAAATTCTCAAATTTTCTTTTGTATATTTTTGTTTCAGTACTGTAAATATTACATGGTAAAGTTCTGTCCACACGATCTATTTGTCAATACAAGAGCTGACCTTGGTGTATGCCCAAAGGTACATGATGATGAGGTTAAGATTCTGTTTGAAAAAGCAGAATCCTCTTACAAGAAAGCACAGTATGTGGAGGAGTTTCTCAGATTTTGCCGTCACATGATTAATGATGTTGAAAGTTAGTTGATTTGGATCTAAATTACTTTAAAGCTTTTTTTGAATAACTGAATTGCTTATTGATACCTATTTCAATTTAAAATTCTAACTTGGCTTCATTGTTTGAATAAAAATAGTTTTTATAATATTTAGTATATTAATGCATGTACAATTTTTGATTGCAGGAAAAATTCAAAAGGGAAAACTAAGATTAGAGTTGATGAATTCTAAACCAGAAGGTCCTCCCATGACTCAGGCACAGACTGAGAAAAATCAAGAACAGGTAAATTTTCTTATATTTACCAGATTTGCACTTCTTTTCTTATTTGTCACCAAATAATTTCATCTATTGATACATATTATATTAAATTAATGGGATTTAGAAATCTAATAATGTTCCTGATTGATAATTTGTATTTACATGTTTCTTTTTATTTTGATTCAACAGGCTATGGAGACATGGCTTGTAATATTTTAATTAATGATGCTCTAAACCAGAAAATCTCACTCATTAACTAGCCTTTTGTCTTCTTATGATTTGTCATAATATGTGTTTAATATTCTTGATTTTGGAATTTCCTAAAATTCTATATCATTTCCATTTATTAAGTAATTACATTTTATGTTTTGTTTTTTTTTATGAGTTCTTAACTTACTATATTTTTCTTAGGATACATTTGATCCACAGGTTCAAATGCTCTCCGAAAAGATTTCATCTCTAGTCCAAGAGGCTGAGGAAGCTGGGACTCGAGGTGATGTGGAACAGGCACAGGGATTAATGAAACTCTGTGACAGACTAAAAGAAGAGAAAGAGCAGCTTTTAAAACAGCAGGAGAATAGGTAAGCATTTTTAAACCCTTTGATTGATCCAGACAATAGAAAATCTACTTAGATTTTTTTTTAGACAACCCATTTGGAGTAATGGTTGAGTTGTCAGCTACTACACTAAGGGTTTCCGGGTTTGTTCCCTGGGTAGTACAAACATTTGTGTTAAATGAACATGTCTGTTTGTATTGGTCTGGGTGTTTCTAGGTATAATATGTATTTACAAGAAAAATCACCATATTAGAGGCTAATGCTTAGTTTGGGGCTAGATTGTGCGGTGTGTGAACATTGATAGATAATTATTATTTATTGTTTCTAATGCATTTAGTTGTCATTAGTGTTGAAAGGCTTAATGATTGATCCTATAGTTGTTGAACCTGTATAACTAAAATCAATGGTGACTTATAGTTCAAAATACTGTTCTGTATTTCACATTTCTTATTATAATCATACAATTATTATTTTTTCTAGCCACTGGTCAATGACTGCTGAATTGGCAGCTGCTCAAGAGAAGCAGATGGAAGTTTGTCCAGTGTGTGGTGCGTTTCTGATTGTTGGTGATGCTCAACAGCGAATTGATGACCATTTGTCTGGAAAGCAACATGTAGGGTAAGTTTTCAACATTTTATATTTTGTGATTGGCAATTTTAATATTTATCTGTAGGTTTATAATTAAATGTACAGATTGGATTATTGCTTCTTTGATGAACAATAAACTAACTAGATGAAAAATCTCAAAAAGTGTCCGCGGCAAAAGTCTGCCCATCACATCTGTTTGAGATTGAAAGCATACACAATTTTAGTTCATAAGTCAAATTTTAGATACTAATTATATATTCTACATGACGTTGTTAAGATTTTTCTTAATTAGCATAAGGTCTCAGCATACTTTTTTTAAATTTACCTTTTAAAATGCCTAGACAGGGTAAATACGTAATATTTAAAGTTAAGCAATCGAGGTCACCACTCAGTCATAAACAGGTTGCAACGACAGTATAATGTGCTTCAAAGGTCCATAGACAGATATTTTCAGGTCTAACCAGTCAACTTATAAAAGACAACTGTTAGTTAAACTTAAAGATTGATGGATTTTTTTTAATTTAAAGTCATAATTTATAAACAAAGTAAGTGTATTTTCACACTAAACACAATGCATGTCGTGGCAACCTGTAATTTGAATCTTCACTTGCATGTTATATCTTACTCTTAAGTTATTGTATTATAGATTAAATTTTGTAAGTTTTAACATGCCAAGTGCAGATTCAATTACAGGTTGCCACGACATGCAATTGTGTTTAGTGTGAATATACACTTACTTTGTTTATAAATTATGACTTTAAATTAAAAAACCCATCAATCTTTGACTATCTACGGAATGTTGACATGTTACGATATTATCCACTGTATCCCCTTTCTGAGGAAGTGGTTGACACAACGACAACTTTTGTCAACGGAATGAATCAACATATTTCCGTTGATTTTGGACCACTTGAGAATGTAAGAGAGATGTGCTTTCTCTTGCAAATACGGCACCTTGAGGTTTGACGGCTGTTTATATGGATGATTGGGACCTAAAAGTTTAACAATAAAATATTAGATTGGACAAAATTGCGTCGGGCTTCGGCACCTTCCTGCAAAACTTAATGCAATATCAATGGTATGGCTCTCGGAACAAAATATACATCAAGCTGCTAGTGTAACGTACCTTAGTGTTGTTTGTGATGTTATTGTTACAAGCTGGAAATTCTGAAATTTTACCTAATGCCTCCTTCAATTCAGTCTTGTAATCGCAATATTCCTCCAAAGTCATATCGTAAACATCACTACTATAAAAACTGGAACTCTTGTATTCAGCAGGACTAACACGACTTATCATGGCACGACGTGTATCATTGAACAATTTCCATTCTCTTTCCAAGATTTTCCAAATAAGATCTATGGAGGCTGACTGATATGCTCTTTTGGGGCTTAGTGAATTTGACTCGAGCTTTATTAATACTTAGTCTAACATCTTCCACTAATCAGCTAATGCCCCCATATTGATTTTGGAAGAGTTAGAAATTGACATAACATTTATGTAAGTAAACACATCAAAATATACTAAGTCGCGCAAAATACTTTCCAAAAATTCTAGTCATTAAGGTCCAAATTAGATACACTTTTCACTACAGTTTTTTTTTCATACAATATTAATCACTCACTGATCCACATCCGTATTACCAAAACTCCATAGATAAGTTCCGCTGCTTTGCTTCTTGACAATACTGCTCCAACTGCTAGCGACACCTGTTGTCTCCTCGGAGATAGAGCAGGAACAGTAACACCATAGCCGACATCAGTCGACTCATCGGTGCTGGAAGCGGCCAGGAACAATAGCCTCAAGCAAGAGTATGCCTTAAATCCGGCTCGAAGGACCATGAACAGTGAAAAATCTTAACACGTCATGTAGGATATATAATTAGTGCCATCTAAATTGACTTACGAACTAAATTGTGTATGCTTTCAATCTAACATAGTTGGCAAACATTCATTCATAATCACGTCACTTGCTACATGTCATAGTCATAGTAGTGCTCGTGTTTTTGATTTGTACTTTTTCTATGACGCGTTAAGGTCAAAATTTAAATGAATAATTTAATGTTATAAATAAATTAAACATAAACTACATATATGTATGTGTCATGGGGCATGCAAATTGTTTGGTTCACATTTCTTTGTGATTGTACATTTAGTTAGGTTATTGTCGATCTATGTTAGTGCTCTAGAAATAAGTATTACAAATGTTAGTGTTTTATGTTTCTTCTTTTTTTATTTTAGCAGTGCTATAATTTTATTTATCTCTACTTATTCAATAACTACAACCCATTGGCTATAAATAATGATCAGAAAAAGTCTTCTTTTCAACTCTTGTGTTTAACCTTTGAACTCCAACTGTCTGAGACAGTCAACTACTATATTTTGACTTTTCCACAATTATGATTAGCCAAGCTTGTCAGATTTGTTGGAGATAGCTAGCTTTATAAAGTAGTACCTAAAAAGGTTTTGGTTTAATTAGAAATTGTTGCCATTGTCTGTTTCCATAAGAATGATAGCAAATGAATTGCACTAGCAATAAGGATGGTGCCAATTATATTCATATCTGCCACTACAAGGTACATATTAGTGGCAAAATCTTAACGATTAAATATATTTACATCACTAGATATTACAAGCTCCGTCAAGCCTACGAAGAGATGAACGAAGCAAGGGAGAAAGAGCAAGAGAAAGAGAGAAAGCGTAGAGAGAGAGAGACAAGGAGCGCGGCCGTGGCAGGGGGCGGTGGTCTGGGCTCGGACCGTCGCGACCGGGAGCGTAGTGAACGCGACCGGGAGAGGGAACGGGACCGGGATAGAAGTGAACGGAGTGACCGCGACCGTGATCGTGATCGCGAGAGGGATAGAGATCGACATAGGTATATCTTTTCTTTAATTTTTTCTCTATTTGCTTATATACAGAAATACGTTAACATACAAGAGGTTCCAAGTTCAATCCCCATGCAATAGAATGCAACACACATTTGATTGTTATTGCTCAGCTTCTAATTGCTTCCTGTGGCAACCTTAACGACTAGAGTACAGATGAACATTTTGTATTACTGGGTTATGGACTGAAGGGCATGTTGAAAATTTCGAGAATATCCATATTAATATCTATATTGCGGTACAAGTATAGAAATAATTCTACCTAATTCCGACCGCAAAATAAAGGGCAAAGGTGCAAGGATCAAGTATTTCCCTTGAATGCTATCTTTTTTCATAAAACATGGTCAGGATCATGTTTTTTATGAATGAACCTGTGGTCCAATGCTTATTATGAATACGTAAACAAATAATAATTAGGTCCAGCCGCGACGAGAAGAGCAGCCGTCACGAAGAGAGGGACCGCGACCGTGATCGCGACCGCGACCGTGAGAAGGACAAGGATAAGGAGAGGGACAAGGACAAGGAGAGGGACAACAAGGAGCGCGACAAGGACAGGGATAAGGACAGGGACAAGGAGCGCGACCGCGATCGCGAGAGGGACCGCGAGCGCGATCGCGACCGCAAACACCGCAAGGAACGAAGTAAGTTAATAACTTACTGACTAGAAAGAAAGAAAAAACATTTATTTGACCACAAATGACTACTACTTTATGATACACTTCTTTAAGATTTTTTTCGTCAAATAATGACAAAAGGCACAATACACCATTCCACACATCATTACTCTGCAATATTAATTGACTAGTACTTTGTTTTATGGAACAATTTTTATATAAGTTACCATAGTGTAGATTTTAATGTACAGTCAAATATCCTTCTCCACACAAACTATCAATCACTAGGTATAATATTATATTGACGGTATACCCACTAAGTTCTTTACCTCCCGTGCTAATCTCAGGACTGTGTGACGGCAAGATTCTCGTCATACTATTACCAACTGTATTAAAGTACTATATGAGATATTTTAGCTTGCAATACAAAATCAATTGAACACTGAGCTTTTAAAAATATTTATACATTTCACATTATTTCGACTCCACGACCCATTTGGTTTAACGGTTTAGACATCGGCTACTACACCAAGGGCTCCAAGTTCGATTCCCGGGCAGTACTAACATTTGTATGCATGAACATGTCATGATTAACAAAAAAGTATATGTAGGCTAATGCTTAGTTTGGGGCTAGATGGCGTTGTATGAATGTCAGTACATTTAATTTATTTATTTATTTATCTTTATTAAGGAAATTAACAGCTTGTATACATGTGTTTAGTGTACATGACATAATACGTAAGCCCTTAAAAATTCCACTGCTAAGTTAGACACAAAAATACAAAGCATGAACAAAAGTCACATACATACATTTATTAACTTCGATCATAATAATATGTTCGATGTTAGAAATAGGATATAAAGAAAACATATTTTTAACATTTTACTAAGAAGAAAGAGAAAAGAAATTACTACAGTTCACTTATACAATCTTATGATTTCGTAAAAGATAACGAAACCGCTTCACATTTTCATGAAAGATTTATAAAAAATATTTTTCTTTAGGGTCATCTCACGACCGGTCGTCGCGCCGCCGATCCCGCGACCGTCACTAGTGAATGACTGAGGTATCTCAAAAGCACCTAAAACCGGTAAGTATACATCGCACTGTGCAAAATATAATATGCGTAGCAACGTCAGACACAATACCCATTTCAAACAAACCTTACCCGGTCCTAAACACATTCATTTTGTACACATTTATTTTGTCATATCAATTGTTTTTTCATTAACACCCCTCAAGACAACACCAGCTACGTGACAATATTGATACAATGACAAGTAATAAAGTGAACACTTGTTTTACAGCTTTAATTGTAGCATACCAAAATAAAACTTCGGTATATGGCAAACGTATTGGGAGTTTTGAGCCCGTTGCACTCTCGATTCGGTAGTTGTCGGCACACCGACGGATTTGGCAGGTATTTGATTGGTATTTTGAATAGTTGCCGCGAGCTGTGCTAGAGGCATGTGGCACGATATGTGGGCGGGGACACCACGGAAAGGGTAGCCGGTCACTTATGAAGATTATGGAATGAAATAAATTTGAAATGAATTGTTTTAGTTATTGTTTGGTTTCAAAAGTTTTTCGTCAAATAAATTGGTCCATTGTCTGGTACAATAAATTTTAAAATACTTTTTATTAACTAATTTTGATATGTAAATTTGATTGAAAGACTGTCTTAGATGTAATACCCACCGAGACATCTAAACTTATTTCAGCAAAGGAAAAAAAAATAGTTATTAAATTATCGTTTGAAATACTTAAGGTCCCAAAATATAATTATCCTTTAAAAAGTGTTGATAACTACGTTGCCCTTTCCGTGGCTCGCCATGATTGGCGTCGTTGGTTGTGTCACAATGCCACTGAAGACTAGCAGTCGCCGTCGTCTCTTGAGGTATTTCAACATTATATCGTTTACCCGTGACTTGCGTACGCCGAATGGTGCCGTCCCAGGTATTTGTTAGGGTCTTTCGCCTATAATTTACGGAAATATTAATAAATTAACACACGGTCAGGATATAGAAATCTAAATCCACTTTTAATGTTCTTATATAACTTTGTTTATTATAAAATAGGGGGTTAATAGAACAAGAATGACTATCATTTTTATAATGGACATCTAACATGAGTAATTCAAGTTAATAAATACAACATTATGAATTGTTATAAACTTTTTAAATATAAAATTATAAATAAACACAAAAACTATGATTAGGGAATGCCGACATAGACAATTTGATAACATCCGTATGCAGCGTGTATATTTCGTTACATTATCACCCAATGCCAAATGGAGTATTTACCGAGAGATGGCACACTGAGTTTGCCGCAAATATCACGAATTCGGATGCTGTTATCACGTCATCTACTGTGTACTTACAGGTACCCGAACTTTGTAATGTATGGCAACAAGTTTGACTGTGCGAAACTTTAAATTAATTATCCCATTCTGTGAAGTTCACATTGAAGAAAGTTCGCGCAAAACTTGATGCCATATTATAATATTAATCAATACCCCTGAACCCTATTGGAAGGAAACTTTTAATGATTGAATGTTATGGGAATTTGAGATCTGTGAATTAACGCGTCTGTCTTGCCGGAGCGGATGAATTATAAGCAATTAATATTTTAAAATATTTGTTAAGCTAGTTGATTGATACTTGTATGTTCAATATTTTTGCAATCATTGAAAGTTTTCGAATCAAATCCCATTGCTGAGGATCGTGTTATTAGCTTGCTCGATGGACTTTTCAGTTGGCAAACACGAAGAACGGCCGAGTTGCAGCATCCACGCCACAAGCATTGAGGTACTTTTGACATTAAATCAAGCCTCACAGAAGACCGGATGAAGCAGCCATCATGAGGCCTGACGTCTCTGCCTTCGGTTACGAGGTGACATAGAATAGTCACACGCATTAATAAGATTATATTAATATTAGCAATTCCGGATTGGTCAATAATGATGCATGTAGTCCAACTTGAACTGGACATATTATTTCCGCTTAGACAAATAATTGTATGTAAGAAGTAGCTACCGCCAATATTCGTTCCCTAGGAAACTATTTTACTGTTAACCGGTTCCCACTGAGGAGTGATTCAGGTATTTATGAATATATTTGATTATTTTATTGTTAGAATGATGTATTGCGATTGGTTTTGTTTGTCAACAATGACATGACAAGTGTGAATACTAGGGCTTATTTTCAAGGAATAAAATATTGCATTGATTTTTTTGTAGTTTTATTTGTGTTCTTTTATCACAACCAAATTAAATAGGGGGTATATGATACTCAGATCTGATCTATTACTTTAAGATGGATCACATTAATTTCAAGTTTATCTGATTATGTGAAATAAACTAAGTGGACATGTACAAAGGTTGATTAAACGAAAATAATAGGAGAAATCATTATGAGGGATTTTTGATTTGGTCATAGTCGTAATGTCTAGAAAATTTCATAGTATCCGATACTAGTGATGCAAATGTGTTGAAGTAAAGTAAAGTAAAATTTTATTCAAAAAACAATTAAAACAAATATTTATAAACCCGCTACAGATGGAACAAATTGAACTAAGCTGACATGAATTTTATTTTGATTTGTTCTTCCGCCAATGTGGAATTCGCTTCATTTATCCCGTTTAGTGTAGGCACACCGAAAGTCCTTTGAGCGGCAAGAAATACGGTGAACGCGAATAAATACATCGCACGGCGCAAAGGTTTGCCCTTGTTTTTCCGCCACAAAGGTTTTCTTATTTATTGGGCTCGTTTCTTTTGGCTACATTGTTCAATTGTACCGAAATTCAATAAGCTTTCGTCCTCAACATATCCAGAGTGAGAAATTGAACTCGTGCCTAACGAAATCTGAGTATGATATCAATATTCTCATCATGTTCCGTTAGCTGTTGTCTGGGATCTATTTGTATTTCATCATTTATCTCCTGAGTTTATCTAATTTTAACGAGACTCAACGTTGAGCTTAACCTAAATTGAGTTAGAAAGGGATAGCGCTATATAGACAGATAGCGGCATCCCTTTCTAACTCCATATTCTAGTACTAGTACTCTTTCTAGAATACGGGACTAAAATCCAATGAGTTATAGGTACTTATTAGTCATACTGCAGATTAGAATAGCCTACCTATATGCTTTCCATGAGTACCTACTGTACGTGGCAGTGGGCTGGTCACGTATGTCGCAGAACCGATGGCCGTTGGAGCAGACGAGTTCAGGAGTGAAGACCGCATATTGGCAAGCGTAGTGTAGGACGCCCTCCAGCCCGATGGACCGACAACTTGCGAAAGGTCGCTGGTGGAGGCTGGATAAGAAAAGCGGAGGACCGCGATTTCTGGCGCAAATTGGGAAGACCTATGTCCAGCAGTGGTCTATGATAGGTGGGAGAGAGAGAGACCTACTGTAAAAGGTTCAGATACAAAATTCTCCTGGAAGCTTACCTGGACTTCATTGGTGCGACTGAACATCTGTGTTGATGTAAATTTAACCTTTTATTTATAGTACCAGTAAGTACGTATTTGCGAAAATTGCGTGAATAAATAATAATAAATGCGTCATCTAGTTTAAACTAAGAATTATCCTGTATTAAGGATTACTAAACAAGGGATAAACATACTTTTGTACTTTTTTTTTGGTAATATATATTATACATAGAAAACACTCCTGCCAATACAAACAGACATGTTCATGCACACAAATGTGTGTACTTTCCGACTATTGAACCCGTAACCATTGGTGTATAACCGACATCTATGCCATTTCTTTGCACTCTTATATACGACACGCGACGGTCTGGATATTTTCAGTCTATATGGCTCAATGCAGAGCACGATCTCCGTACAACCAGGAAGTACCTAAACCACACCACGGGTTTTGAAGACCCCTCCAGAAACATGAAATCAACTTTTCAGTTAGTTACCTAACCAAACTGGCAAAAATTGTGAACATACGTCTCGCGGGATTATTGCCCACGACACACGGTTCACGCAACCTAAACCCAACGCTCAGAATACTAGACCACGGAGTTATTCTGATAACCCTCTCATGAGGGAAAGTGATTTCATATATCATGCATAGGCTTGCATGCGTCATCATTATCAAAATTTTATATTCAATGAAACTAACTTATGATGAGGCAGTTTCCTTGTAGACTTTAGTCTATTCCAGTGTTACAAATGAAAACCTCGATGAAAACACTTAAATTGCCACCATCTGTCAACTGTCAGTCTGTCACCTTTGTTTAGTATACATTTTCAGGCGGTCCGTTGTTATTTCTAACCAATTATTGCAGATCATATAATTGGCAGACACTTAATTTCAATAACACTTATGTCTCCAAATAATAATGCAGAAACTAGACAGCAGCAGGATGCGAGGGCAAGATTGCGAGAAGATTTTCTTAAAACAGTTGCCCAACTTCACGGTTAGTTTTTGATACAAAGATCATGGCTAAGATTTTAAATATAGTTTTATTCCACAATTATCTCTTTTATAATTTTACTAGTTTTTGTTGCAAGTTACCATTACTTTTGTACATTATTAGGATGCAATGAGTCCTAACTTTTGAAGTCAACTTTGATACAATACATTAACTGCTCTTCGTCAATCCTGCAAAAAAGTGAACAAGGTTTTGGAAACCTTTCACAGTGCATGCATTTTACAGTACAGTGAGACCTTTAATCAGCAGTAATTGTTATGTCTGTTGCTGTAGTATTACCTACATAATCAATTTATTCAGTAAGATAACCTGGATCTTGATGAAGTAGAATCTAAATAAAATCAACAAATTCCTGAAAATCATTAATGTACATCAAATTTGAGCAATAAAAAATCATGGTACAATTTAGAAAGGAGAGGTGTGTCCGTTAAAATAATTAACAAATGAGAGTGTCGGTGGATCATTGGTGTGGACTGTTGCCTTCCGATCTGGAGGGCACAGGATCAAATCCCGCCATGTAACAATTTCTTTCTGAATTTTCAAAATTATATGTATGTAAATGTAAACACTCTTATGATGAAGGAGAACATCATGATCTACATTCTACACCCTTTACAGGTAGGCTTGTGCCCCTTAGTCTATACATACATATAATGAGTTTATGATGATAGTGACTTAACAAAACTAAAACCTTATTGTTTCTTACAGGAGAGCCAGTCAGTCTTCTCACATATGAACTGACCACACTAGATGCTACATTTTCAGGGTGGAAGCCAGATGGCACCGAAGTAATTGTCAAAGATATGACAACTCCGGCCTGTATTAAAATTCCTAGTGCTATATTAAGAGTGCCTGACTTATTAGCTATTGAATTTAAAAGGCCATTAAAATTACCATGAACTTTAGTGTTAATATTTTTTATAATGGATGAAATTAATTTATGGTTGTAAATATTGTAATTATTATTAAAAGTTTTGTATTGTAACAATTTTTTTTTAATGAATTGGCAAATATTGTTTTTCTGTTGTTAAAAATAATTATAGCAGTGTTTGAAGTTACTGTATACTGTGATATTTGAATGTTACAAGTTAGCAGCTATACCAAATTATCCCAGGATTACATTGAACACAGGCAATTCCAATGTGCAATATGTGAACTGTCATTATAGGGCTGAATTTATTCATGTAACTCATTCTAATATCAGCTTTTCAGCATTACATGTTTTACTTGTGTAATTGTTGATATTGTTATGAAGTTTGATCTTATAAAATAATTCATATCTTTAAAGTATGATTAACTAATTGTTTCAATGTTTTTTGTATTTATACCAGCATATTTTTTCTTTTTTGAGGTAGGTACTGGTGTCAGATAATAATATCAAATTAATGGATTTGCTTATTAAGTTTAGGTATCTGAATACCTAATATGACAGAATTGAAAGTAAAATTACTATTTACATCAGGGCTTGTTAACGTTACCATATTTACGATTAAAGTATCGGTAATTAACAATATTTTCATAATGTTAATTATTTTAATGTTATCGTTGGTATCGGTTATTTAGTATCGGATCAGTATAATAACGTTCCCAGGTAACGCTAAAATTATAGTACTTTTTCGTTACCAAACCATATCGATTGCTTCGCTCGGTGTCAGCGGCGAGACGACATTACTCACATAAATCTGTTGTAAGAAAGATATGAAAGAAAAATACCGTTACTTATAATTTAGTATCGGTAGCAAGTATTGTGACCTGGTAACACTATCATTTAACCGTAAATCATTGATAACATTAAGTCGAATTACCGGTAATTAAATAAAGTATCGATATCAGACCAAACTTTACTTACGTTATTATTAACGTTACCTTCGAATGAAGGAGTTAACGATAGATACGTATCTATCACGTGATAGGATACCTAATTTTTAACGGTATTCCGGCTTTCTGCCTTGGAAATTGCAGAATTCTTCTATAACTAATAACTACCAGTAAAAAAATCACCTCAATTCATCGTCCATTTTGCCGTGAAAGACGGACAAACAAACACATTTTCTTGTTTGTAATATTAGTATGGATTTAGGCAGCACGACAACGCGACAGTTCGATCGCACCGTGTCATATAACCTCTTGCCGAACCGTAGATAGATATTAGATACATTCAGTCGCCAAGATTGGATCGTAAGTACATAATCCCAATATCCGGTGTGTACGATCGTTTCTACTAATTGAATTTTTTCAGCGTTCATACGATTGGCAAACAAGGGCTGCCAAAAAATTTGGGTTAAGGTATTCATATTCATATTCATTTATTTAGGTATCATCAAATTCGTTGAAATCCTAGTTCTGTTAAGATTTTAAAGGCTAAATCATCTGATTGTCAGAAGAAAAAAAAGATTCTGTGATTTGTAGGGCTGCCAAGTTAATTTATTGTTTATTTAGGGCTGCCAATAATGTAGTCGTCGCATGAAAATAACGATAGAAGCGGTTAAAAAGTATAGTTACTAGGATCCGTTTGATTATTTTAATATAGCTATGTTAGGGGCAGATATTGGTGACCAGCTAGATTTTTTTAATGAATAATTTGAACTAACATCTTAACGCTTCTTAAAGACAACTTAGCAACTGCAAGGTGATATAGCACTCATAATCTGGTAAGTTATAAGTAATAAAAACAATCTGTAAATAAATAATGACCTTAGATCAATGCATTCGAAGAGGACACACATCCCTTTATAGCAAGGGACAGACAAGTAGAAAAAGCGCAAATTGGATAGGTAATGAAAAACAAACGTTTCTACGTGGACAAGTCATCTGTTATGTAGGTAATTAGGCTTTTTGTAACTAATATAACCTTCCAAAGTTCCGACCCATCTGGGGAGTACCAACGCTATTGTGTAAATGTGCTTATTGATTCTTATTGATTCTTATAACAATTGTTTGGGCAATAGTTTTAGCTTTTGGGACCCGAATCAAGATCTTCGAGATGCCGCTGATGAGACCCCTTTATTATAAAAGACTATTTTTTAAATCTGTTGAATAAATGATAAAATGTATAAAAGATAACCATACCCTTAACCATCAAGAACGTCGGTGGCTCAATGGTGTGGACTGTTGCTCTCCTACCGGGAGGGCTGACGTTCAAAACCCGCCACGTACCAATGTGTTTTCGAATTTTCGAAATTATATGTACGTTCCCCGATGCTCTTACGGTGAAGGAAAACATCGTGAGGAAACTTGCGCACGCTTCGAGATTCGAAGGTTGTGCGTGAAGTCGGCCAATCCGCACTAGGCCCGCGTGGTCGACTATAGCCTAAACACCCTATACGGGTTGGCTCGTGCCCCTCGGTGGGGACGTTTAATGAGCTTATGATGATGAACCATAGCCTTAAACAGGTGTTCGGTTGTAAGGGGTCTCAGTCTACCCTTTTCGGGACTCAAATTTACCATACCGTATGATGATCACAGTGTGATGTGGTAAGATTGCTTGAAGCTTGCTGAACAAATAACGAGGTGCCGGTCATCCGCCAACACAAACTGGATTAGTTTCACGGGGGGCATAGTCAAGCATTGGACTGCATTGCTGTAATTATGAACACCGGTGACCAATGTCCCTTAAATGGATGAATTGGTACTGGTTTGCTTTCATTCTTTCCATCAAGTATACCTAAACTTGCTTTTTAGTTAGAAAATATATATTTCTAGGTTCTTGATGTTGCGGTGGAAAATGTTCACGATACAAACGCATTAATTAGTTTGTATATTTTGGTGTCAATATTAGTGTGAATTTATATGTAGAGTAAACACGAGTCTTTATGACTAAATCTGTGGTGTATGACGTCTTTCCGTCCGTCACAAGGCTATATCTTATGAACAGTTAATATTTTGACAAATCATGATGTAAGTATTTATAGGCAGGTTTACGTTTATCCACCAGTGTTCCATACAAGTCTCCGAATCTGAACTGTGTTTTAAGGTTTAAACAAAAATTTAGATATTGGAATATTAAGTAGAATAAGATTTTCACCATCAGTATCACAATCATTACCTTTGCTGGACTAAAGCTTTTGTTATCGTCAAGATCCGGAACATTTTTCTTTACCATTACCCGCTTTTTCGTCTCATGCATCTTGTAGTGTTCTTTTGTCGAACGAGACTCTGATGACCATTCCTAGCTGGTATGGCTACATAAAGGTCCGGATTTAGGATTAAATCCCCTTACTTACAGTCATAATCAATCACCTTAATTTATTGAGGTCACTTGTTTCCTAACGCAAATAATTATATTATGTTGTGTTATAATCATGATAAGAAATCTTATAGTTTACAAACGTGAGCGAACTAGGTTCCTGGATATGGAAATTTCATGAAATTATTAAGCCTTGACGCGATTAAATATACATGGAATAGGAAGGTGGCGTGTCTACGTGGACAGGTCATCTATTAACCGGTTAATTAATTAACCCGTATTAACTTGACGTGGCCTGCGAAGTCATTGGTTATCTTTAGCTTTCGTGGAGCTTAAGGAATTCCTGTGCCTTATCAGATATTTCCCTGTAGTGGGCCTTTTTAATCCACTTTCTTGAAATGGATTTACCATTGTCATAATAAACCATGTAACTTATAATTCATAATTAGACATTTTTTTTGCTGACCAGTGCTTGGTAGCAGAGCATTCTCAGTCGTACTTATTGCACAACGGCGATGACGTACCTACTTAATGGCTCGTTCGAATGACGGTAGGCCAAGTCAAGCAAGCATCTAGCGTAGTAATTTTCGTACAGGTGGCGAAAATCTAGCTATCATTGTACCTCGATTCCAACCGTACTTTCGGTGGGACACTAAGCAGTTTGTCCCGACCACTTTATTATGATTTACTTAGATCAACAATTACCGTTCTGCTGTAATAATATATATATATATTATATATATATATATATATATATATATATATATATATATATTAATTTAGGCTCGGGTGGCGTGTAATATAAAGGTAGATACGCCACCCGAGCCTCAAAAACGAACAGCTAAAGAGAATACAGTTTGTAGGTTTTTGTTCAGGTAATTGTACGCTCATTCGAAATATGTGTATGTGTGGTGTCGCTGCATTCGGAGGACGACCCTACCACGGCCGAAATAGCTAAAACACTAAAGTTACACTCCACAAACCGACAACCGAGATTCCGCCCCCGCCGGGGGGGGCTATCGTCGCGTATCCCTGTAGGTTCGCACAGTCCCTATTCGCGTAACCGGTATGTGCCGGGCCGCTTTTCTCCCCAAACATATGTTAGGCTACCAGCCCCCCGCAACGCCCCAAGCCGAGGTTCGAGCCCCGTTCGGGGCCTTAGGTCGTTGTGTAAATATTAAGGCTGAGAGCCATCTGCGCTCGCCACTTGCCCGGTGAAGCTGTAAAGGCCATCTGCGGCCAACAGCAGTAGTCAGTTCGAAAAAAAAAGCTGCATTCGGAACACTTTTTTCGTTTGTTTTGTGAGCATGTCACAAATCTATACTTTTTTTCATCATTGATCAAATGTTTTTTGGGCGAAAAGTTAATGGGCCAAAGATTTTGTTGGTCAAACGTACACTGGCGTACCATACAGTTGGCGAATAGTTCATGGGTGAATCGCTCATGGAACAAACGATGTGGGCGAAACGTTTCAGACTTGATGATAGTCGGTCCCACACTCGTGTCCTCAGTGTGGTTCTCAATAGGAAGTCCTGTTCCCTACAGGGACCTTGTATTGCCTAATTTACCGTTTACTTTACGCCTTCAGGTACAGCATGTACCTGAAGGCGTAAACAGCTTTATGGTGCAAGAAGTCGGAGAGATTTAGGTATCGAAAATGTCTACTGTACCATATTTCAGTATGTGTCTATTAGGAAGTGCGAAAAGATGGGGCAGGAAGTAAGCTTTTGCTATTCTATTTCTTTGCAATATATTACCTACACCTATTTGAAAAGGGCGCAAGTTACCCAACGGGTTAATTTAGGTGTTTCATTTCGCTTGTTAGTGTAGCGATGGCAAAAACATAATCAGACCGTGGAAGACCTGAAGCTAGCTACGGTATGAGCGTGGTCTGCTGCTTTCGTTTAATCCTGCTGAGAACAGCTACTTGGGTAAGCAGCATACGGCTTAAGGTGAACAGATAAAATTCGAAATTAGGTAGTTGTTAATTAGCAAGATGCACTGATGATCTGGCTTAGGTGGAGGGTAGGTTAGAATGGCGAATGCTAAGAATCGGTCGATCTGCAAATCATTTGAGAAGGCATTAATGATGATGTTCATTTAACCAATATCAAAACATTTCAATACCATATTATTACTGTTTTTTCTAAAAGGTGACGCGTTACGAAGGCTTGATATAAATCAGTAGCTCGGCCGCACTCCCAGGTACGTACAGACCTGTTGCTCAATCGATTCGGTCCGTGTGGCGCACACTCGGCCCTTTTCAGCTCTGCCCGGCCTTCTCATATCTCGAATAATATGACTAATGATATTGAAAAGGTAAGGCCGATGTTTATTTTAAGGGGTGAAAGGGATCGTGATCGGGTAAGACCGTTGAAGGGTTTGGAAAGCCTTTGAGCTAATTTTAAGTAGGCTGTTAGGTGTGTGCATTTAATACTGACGACTAAATGCCTACAGTAGTGTATTGTTTAAAAGTTATCATTATTCAGGGAAATATGTTTGTAATTATTTACTTGCCTAAATAATAGTATGATGCTGTGACAAGTCCTAAGATCCGCGAAAATGTTGTGACCCAATTTTGTAGATCCCATTAGGCTCAATACCAATATGTTTAAATTTGTATTAAGTTAAATATTTGCTTAATTTATTTATTTCTTTGGATTACTTACATGAGGTACAGTAAATTTAAATGAATAATAAGTAAGGAATTCTTTGCCTCCTTATGTGTTCCCCGATCATTACAACCTGGCCGTCTTCAAGCCAAGAGTGAATAGGCTGTTTCTAGGCAGGCATGATCCATCTTCGGCCGTTCATCACTAACCATCAGGTGAGATGGCGGTCAAATGTCTGCCTATAAAGGATAAAAAAAAAAGTCCTTATAAACTACTTATTCTAACTATCCTCATAAACAAAAAGTGACCACATCTTGCTTAATTTTTTTTTTAATATATAAAGTAAACTATAAAAAAGAGAAACAAAAATTAAAATCTAAAATTCAAATCACTTCAATTAACATAAAGAGTTGGCTCTATATCACAATTATTTAAATGAAAATGGCTATGAAAGTGAATATCTAACTCAGGCATCATCTTACAGATTTTGTCATAATTTCTAGACATGCGATTTATTGGAGAATTCTGGCCCATCCTAGTTCTGCAGTATTTCTTTCGAAATAATTGGGAGGGATACCTTGGAATACGGTATTTCTAATAATTTGGGGCTATCAATATGATTGGTTAATAATTATGGAGATAAGACATTTCCAGACAAATTCGGCGTAAAGATAGTGAGTCAATTCTAAAATGATTGTTTCTTTCTGCATATGTAGTTAGTTTTTTGATACTTTATAACGGTAGGCCATGCTGCGGACAAATTTTGTCTGAACTTTTTCTATTCGCTGTTCATACAATTTATAACTTGGACTCCAGACTGGGCTACAATATTCCAGCTTACTCCTACGTAACTATTGTAAAGTAGAATAACCGATTAATCAATAGATATGTCTAGGCATGTTCTTATGCACGCAGTATAATCCCTAACATGTACATACACATGTATTCATATAAATTCAAACAAAAAAATGCAGGATTGTGTAAATCGTGGCAAAAATAGCATAAACAATGCTGAACATTTATTTGGCATTTTTTTGAAATAGAGTGGGTAATATTTTTTGTGTAGGCGAATGTTTCAGACGGTTAAGGAATGGCAAATAAATATCCCCAGAACTAAACTACGCACTCGTATTACTATTGTACTCGTCTTATGCCAACAAATAATATCTACATACAAAACACCTAATATAAAGAAATAATAATGTCCATGCACTCAAATGGTCTTACTGCACAGACATCTAACCTAGAAGGGCTAGTTGACTTTTATATCGCAACATGGTTCGTCAAAATCTTAGTTGTCTGAAAGTATATGTTAAAAATATTTCCCAACATTTATTTTCAAGTAAAAATCTGCCAGTATCTCTCATAGGTAACTCCCGAAGTAATTTTATCGGAGCAGCTGCGAAAATTCAATAAGATGGGTAAAGGCCGGATTATGATAATGTATGCAACGCTGTCAGGCTTAGCCGATCATATGTGCTGTGCACCGCCTATACAATGCACTGCGCTCGTTAAAAGATACTTGGGAATATTAATTGAACTTTTAAAAGGAAAATATAATGGTCAAGTTTTTACTAAGGACGTATTATATTGTTGCTGAGGGTTTGGTAGAGTCCTGTGCATTTTTAGCCATAGTTTTGTGTGGTGGGTCACACCCGAAACTTAATACAACAATATTGTGTAAGAAGGCCTGCGCCCGGGAGTGAGAAGCGATAGCTGGAAACTAAGAGATAATCGAAATAGCTGGAAACTAAGAGATAATAGAAATAGCTGGTAACTAAGAGACAATAGAAAGTACCTATTTGAGGTTGTCATTCAAAAACATTTCGAAGAGCAGAGTTTTCAAAAATGCCTTGGGCCTTTTCATTGCTACTTCACTGATCGAATGCATGCTGACGGAGGTAGAGACTGGGCACAAAGTGCCAAATATCGATGGCTGATAGAGAGAAAGGTACTCGAGGCAGGTTCCCGAAACGGAAAAGAATCGTAGGCCGACCCCAATCCAGATGACTAGATAATATAGTTAAGGTGGCGATGGACAGCCGATGGCTACTGAGTGGTAGTAATCGGTCTGCGTGGATGTCTTTGGGACCTTTGTTCAGCAGTGGGAATATAGGGTTGTAGTTATGATAAAAGGTATTCAGGGCTTTATTTGCTGTTTTGTTGAGACCCTAAAGTTGAATGTTGGGAACCTATAAATATCTTACATTACATTCCTTTAAATATGAGTAAATGTAATGCTACTAAAAACAATATTCACGAATTACGAGTAGATCCAGTTTTGTACATAAAACAACCATTAACTGCCTCGATTAACAAGCCTAGGTATATTTGTACTTACACGTACATATTACACAATTATTCTTAAAGCCAATAAAAGCTGAGATACCCCAATAGAGAAATTAATTCTGTGTCGCAATTAATTCGCGTGAATGCGGTGTCGTCATATTATTGCCGACCCATGTCACCTGCTGAACAGAAAAAAGCGCGTCACGAATACAAATGAGCACACGGAATGGAAATGCGTACAGCCCCAGTGAATGTTGCCCGGTTTAATTAATACAACGGTGAACAATTTAAAAAGTGAAAATTATTTACCGTGTGCATTGGTGCGATATTTTTAAAGCTTTTCTTTCCTGCATTAGTTTATTTTCCTGCATTTGTGTTATTTAAAACGTAAACGAATATGAGTTTGTGACGGCTAATTATGAACAAAAATATACGTATGGAATATTATTATGGCTGACGAAACGCTGCAAGCCGCCACTTTTAACTCGTTTTTTAACGGTAGGGATGGCTTAGTGGCTACAAAATAAGTGGCGGGAGGAAACATATTGATTGCACGCCACAGCTTGGTGGAAAAGGAAATTAATGTGGCATGAGTTGTTGTTCATTGCTCTTCGAATAACTTTATACTATGGGTTTACTTTTTATACATATGCGACTAAATTTTTGATATTTCACTGTACATTACAACATTTTTGGATTGCAAATATTTTTTTAGCATCCTCGTGGCACATCATCGGTTTTTATTTATTTTTAGAGTATTGTTTAGTTTCTCGAATTGGTTTTTACGGCTTTGGCGTGTATTTGAATTTCTACCCTAACCAAGATATCACATGTCACTAATTTGGTAACAAAAATTATAGTTATAAAACAAAATTATAGTTATAAAAAATATAGTTGTAATAACATACAGCGAATAAAAAATATGTTAAATCCAATTCATCCAAGGCGATGTTTTATGATACAATGCCCTATCCAACGACAAGCATTTTAAACAATATCCAGATATTTTGCATAGAGCAAAAGGAATTTGCATGAAATATAAGTTTTTGATTTCTTCTTTTATTAAAGTTTTGCAATTTTTTAACATATACCTATAAAAGTTATTTACAGAATAAATCGCTATTATATACAAGAGACTTTCGTTGATATTCACTTGAGTCTTTACTTCTGATTCCTTATCGGTTAAAGTAATATTGAATTAATCGGAAAAGTATCGTCAAGAGACTTTCAGACGTTCTCCCCGTTTATTGGCAACGAGTTGGTATCGAGTAATTACTTGCTGGATTGATTTAATAAATTTTGTGAACTCGAATTACTTTGACTACCATGACAATATTTTGATGAGTATAAAGATCAAGATGAGCAAAGTATCG
The DNA here is from genome assembly GCA_019425675.1 of Leucinodes orbonalis. NCBI lineage: Eukaryota > Metazoa > Arthropoda > Insecta > Lepidoptera > Crambidae > Leucinodes > Leucinodes orbonalis. The sequence goes on from PQWD01006217.1 coordinate 163,451, forward strand.
AAATATATAAACTTAGCTTTAATTAAAACCAATTGTTTGATATCATATGATATGAATGGTAGGAAATGGTAGGAAACTGCAAGCACAAATTGTGTTATCCGTAAGAGAACCAAAGTCGCTGAGATGAACCTAGCACCATCTGGAAGAAAAACAATAGGAACTATTTGTGTAAATACGTAGATTTTATACAAAGGGAATACTCAGTACTTACATCCATACAAAAAAATGCTTTTCTTTCTTTCTTATATACAAATATTTCCTGAGAGACAAACCTCACTAACGAGGTTTAGAGTCGAGGTTGCGTTTACGTAACTATTTTAAAGTAGCCAAGTGGCTAGAGTGCTTGCTTATACAGCCGGGCCAGTTTTTAGTGTTTGAACGAATTAAGAGGCGACTCCGTCTCGTTACCACGAATTTCTGAGCGTCTTAATTAGCCGGTTAGCTTTCTTGAGTTATTTAAATTTTATAACGATTCGTTAGACTAGTGTGTTTTGTTTTGGGATCGCATTCATTCGGTTTATTCATTAGAGCGTGTCTCATACAATCATTTGCACCGAGAGGTAAGACAAGGAGATGTATTATCTCTGAAAATGTTCACAGCAGCGTTAAATGTTGCAGCTTTGTCCAAATGTGAATCAATAAGGGGACTTATTATAAAAATTAGTGAAATTATATGGATGATTAAGGTAAAAATAAATAAAAGAAGGCGGGGGCGGCATTGCTCAAGTTTTGCCCCACCTAAAAAAAGTTGAAGATCTGGCGCTGATAACAATAACGAATTGGCCGTATAAACATGTTACAAGAAATATAAAAGTTCAAATGGCGGCCTTATTGCTAATAACTAGTCTTTTCCAGTCGGCCATAACAGGAATAGGAACATAACAGAATACATTTTATTTGCAGAAAACACAACCATTCAAGAATAAAATGCAGATGATTCCATATATTCACATGGACTATAAATACATGTATGTTTCAGAATTTTATCAGGAACAGAGAGAACCCACCAAATGTAGCATTTTGTAAATTTCCTAAACAAAACATTCCAAAGTGCTTTTGAAATTAAACATGCCCTTAATTGTAAGAATTTAAAGCAAGATTTTCTTTTAGTGTCCCGTTTACACGAAACGTAGCAAATGCAGTTGACGGCGCTTGCGAGCCATTTCATGTAATGAGCACGGTTCGGCCGCCGCAGAATGGCCGCCAAGCCAGATTGCAGTGTCCTGGACTTTTGGTTTATCTTTTACATTGCATTTTTTAATAGGAACATACACCCTCGAATTGTTTGACGTGTTTACGAATTTTCGAAATTATATATATGTGTATATATTACATTTTTTTATTGAGTTTTGCATTATTTTTGATGTTTCAGTGTTAATTACAGTTTTTGCCTTATTTCATTGATCTCCACGTTTATTTACTAATACGTAAATGAATGTGGAGTAAATTGATAAAATTATTGTTTTATTTGCATAAATAAATAATAATATAATCTTTAAGCCAGATCTCGCAATTACTGAGATCCCGCGGGATTGAAAATTGGTAGTCCCGCAAGAACGGAGATTTAATTCATGCTGCGGGATTGGAAGCCCTACACACGAGACGACAGATATGTATTTTCTTATACTTAGTAATTATACTAGCTACAGTTTCTTTGTCCCGAAACACGAACATAATTAAATGACATATACATGTTTTTTTGCCATTATTTTATACATAAATTGTAAAAATTGACGATTCGTGTGCTATAATGGTTGAGATGTCGGCTACTACACCAACAGTTTGTGGTACGATCCTCGGGCTAGTTCATTGATTCGTCTCACATGTTCGTCCAAAGGGACGAAACACTGAATTTGAAAAAATAATTTGGTCGTTCTGTTTACGTCCCATTGAATTTATTCTCATATAAATGAGATTTAGTACCGTCAGCAAGTCAATGAAATTAAATGCAAAGCATGAATTTGTTGACAATATCTGTATTTAAGTCAATCATCAATAAACACGTTTTTATACTTAAATCGTTATAAAAGTAAATTCTGAATCTCTTACAAAAATGAAGGAGATTTCTTCATCTTCTTTTTCGTCTTTTCATAAAAACAGAAATATCAGACCATAGATCATGTTTACAAACATTTTAACGCACTTGCCACTCCCCTAGTTTTTAACAGCTTTAGTATTTACAAGATAACCGAAGTGTTTTCACGCTTCAAAGTTAATAGATTTGTTCAACGAATCGAATTTGCTGTTGAAAAAAGAAACCAATAAAATATATAGGTCTTAAAATACGTTTCCTTTTCAACATAATCATAACAAATATTATTATTTGTTGGATATGGTTATCCATGAAAAAGTTAACCAGCCAAAGCTCCAAAAGCTCACTTATGACTAAATGGAAACCGGAAAATCTTACCCCACAGAGATATGTATGAACATTTTATTCGGTAACCTAACCTGCCCGTGGTTAAATATGTCCTGTCGAGTTGGTCGGTCAGTGCGGATTGGCCGACTTCACGCACAACCTTTGAATTTCTTCGTAGGCGTGCGCAGGTTTCCTAACGATGTTTTCTTTTACCGTAGGAGCGTCGGATAAAAGTACATTTATACTTTTGGAAATTTGAAATTACATTGGTATTATTATATATTGCATTTGAAACTGTACCCTCCAGATCGGACGGTACAGGTTTCTAATTAACACCAATTAGCACTACATTATAATTAACACCAATTGCCTATCGTGTATCTTGGTATGCAATGTTGATAGTGTGTACCTTAATAAATAAATAAACATCAACCTTCAGCCGTAGTATCTATCAAAACGAAGACCGCCGATGTATTTATCTCGTGTAAATAATTTAACTATGAAACTATAACATCAGTCACTTCACCGGTTAATAGTAATGGGGACCATTAGTCTGTAAACTCGATTAAAGCTCTCTCGGGTCGAATAACCCTATTAACTGATAATGAGAAAATGATCGGTGATCATGATCTGTGTGTATAGACAGAGGTTTCGAAAGGCAATTTACTCCTTAGGTCCAGTTAAGGTCCTATATTAGAATGGACCAAACGAGATAGGTATGGCTTAATCTGCCCATAGCCATGCTATGTAGGACGTTAAACGTTGATTAATTTATGAGTAAATTCGTTTTGTAATAGGTAAATTGTAATCTCACGTAGGATGTGGAGGTAGTGAAGATCAAAGTACCTGGTTAAAAAAGGCGTCGGTAAAACAGTATTCGTGACATATTGATGCGATACTATGTTTGCAAAATACAGATTTGTGATCAGTTATTGCCATTTCGAAACTATTATTGATAATAACCACGAGTACTACATTTATAAACATACTAGCTTTTGCCCGCGGCTTCTAAGAAAATACATCTGCAGTTACGAATTACGATTCGAAAAACAGATTATAATTTACTGACCTTAATTTTTAGGATAAGCCGTTAGGAGTTCTGGTAAGCCTCAGTTGTAATTGCCTTAGACCTAAATGTTCTGAAGTGTTAGTATAATGGGACCTTGTTGATGTCGGCCGGTTGTAATCTGCCCTTGTCTTCCTAATGGGGCAGTTAACATTAAGCCCTCTCCAATTTCAATTTCACACCCCATCATGTAATGGGCGTTATTGTGGGATTTATTTTTGTGATTTTATAACTTAGATTTGAAAGTTATAGAATCACAAAAATTGGAAAGTTTATAACAAATGCTAGGTCCGACATATCCAGTATTTTCATTAGCTGCAGGTCCCTCTTCCCAAATCACTGGAGCGGATAAGACTTTTATTTAATTAGACGACTCAGTATGAAGCCTACCACCACAGACAATATCGCTAGAAATATTAATGTATGGGAATTTCAGAAGTCAGTGACGATACTTATTCTCTAGTCATTTGTGTACTGACCCTGATAGTCGTTCGCTGAGTTGCAAACCTGTATATTACGAGTATCATTTTGTGTTGGACCCTGAAATATTGAATATTAAGTCGGAGACTTATAACGACTCCTGTTAAGAGTTAACATATTTAATATGCCCTTGCGTGCGACTACTCAACTTATACAACGTATAAGCGAATCAGAACACCATGATGCGAATAAATCTCAGCTATTTACCACCAATGAGAATCATCTGCCTATCGCTCGCAAAGTTTGACATGTAATTATAACTTCCGCGTCTGAACAACCACGGATAAATGATATGAATGGGATAATTGGGGAATGAATCACTTTCACAGTTGATTGGTTGAAAAATTTATTAACCATCTATAAACGGGTCAGTCGTTTGTTCATTTTTTGGTTCCGGTTTGTTATATTTATCTTTTTAATTTATTTAGATATCATCATCAGCACCACAGAGGCACATGCCTTCCCATACAGCATGGCTTTGAGGAGTTCGTAATCGTAACCCCACCACATGTTCCTAATGTGGCAAGTGTAGGTTAACTCTTTGACCGCCAATGACGTCTTAAGGCGCCAGACACATTGAACGTTCTATTGTATCTGGATTTCTGGCGTTCAATGGGTTAATAAACATTAAAGTCAATTTTACTACTCCCACAGTCAAAATGTCCATTGCTTGATAAAGCCTCGTGACTTTTGTCACTCTAGGATTTTGGATTGTCAAAAAGTTGAATGCTGAACGTCTCTTTTAATATAGGTATTTTAGAAATTATATAATGCTCACCAAAGTACCACAGTTAGAAATAAATCATACGGATCGTAATCACAGTTTATTACCGCGCCGATTAAAATTGCGTGCTCTTAAGCACTGACTTACCTGGTGGACGAGACGTGGTCTAAGATGAATGAAGCTCGTCCAGACAAAGAAAATCTACATCTTTTTTGATGCCACAGGTTATATGTGGCCGGTGATTCCAATTAGTCTCTCCAAAGTTAACCATAGAAAGGATGAGCCTTTGATTAATGTATTTCTTTTTGTAGTTTACAATATTTAGTGCTTGCTAAAAAAATGCTAATAAAAATCATTTTAAGTCGATCGAGTCGATGGTGGACGCTGTATTAAAATAGTGTGATGTCTATAATCTATGTAACATATGCTTAATAACATTGAAAGACAAAATATACCATCACAAAAAAAAATGGCCGTTAACCCTGTTAGATCAATCATAATGTTATTTTTTATGATCCAAACGTTTTAATACAAAAACCGTAGATCAAGCCTCATAAACTGTCGAGTTATTTTGCATTTCATGAACCCGCCGAAATCTACGTTCCCCACACAGCATTATTCCCATCATTCGCAAGCAGATCAGAGGGAAACTTCGCTCGAAACGAAGTTAATAACGGATATTAGGGAGACGCCGAGTCGCGATTTCAGAGCCGCTGCAACGTCCTCCCGTGTCAAACTCATATTAATTCCCGTTTCATTTTATTCGGGAAGTGTGTTATTGTCTCGTTATACGACTCGTTTGAGTCGGGGTGGTAACGTTGTTAATTTAACGCGTTTGACGCGGTTCGCCTGCATTACCCGGTTTACGAAGCATATAGGTATATTACTCGTATGTATATTTAAGAGACTATGGAAAACGGTAATTATTATATATAAAACTTTTGATTTATGATCATAAAAATCCATATAAATTTAGAACGCGCTGTATCATCTATCGTCTCGGGTGACGGGCGCAGTGTTGACGGAAATTAATGTTAGATAGAATATTCTTTATTGTACAATTTCGAGACAATTAACAATTTAAAGTACATTAACAATAAAACATAAAAAGTACAAAGGCGGCCTTATTGCTCATAAGCAATCTCTTCCAGGCCACCATAGAATCATTTTAAAACAGAAATAGCAAATAATGAAATAATACAAGAAATACATTATTAAATCGAAATAAAATTATAAAATTAATTAAATAAGATACAAATAAACATACATATTAATATACATATTATACCTATGCTATCATAAATATAATTAAATAAATACACAACAAAAATAAAAACAATAATGCGATAAAAATAAAAGAAGAGAGCTACTATTTTAATGATAAATAGTGCGATGTTACCATACTTTTGACAGCAGTTAGGTGTCTAGCTTTCGGATAGTAACTGGCAAGGCATTCCAGAGGCGAACTGCTTGGACAGTAAAATACTGATCAAAGAATTTCATGGAATACAATGGTGTACTCACTTTTAGGTTTGTTACTGTTATTAATTTTTCTTAAACACTGCATCTGTCATGATTAGGTGAATCCCTTATCACCAGCGTGACCACCCCGACCTATGACATAAAAACAAATAACAATTATTTTAAGAAGCACGGAACTTTATGTATGACCATGACCATGCTCAGGCGTATCACATACCATCAGGTGAGCGTCCAGACCGTCCTGAAAACTAATAACATACTCGTAACAAAAAATATATAATACTGCGGATAGAACGTAGAGGTCTGTTCGCTACTACTTGTAGTCAGATTATGCTATATATATGCTACGATTCTCTACGACGTAGAAATAAACGTAGTAGCCACTCTGTGTTTTATTGTTTATATTGTAACGGTATGTAAAACACAAACACACATCTTTCAACAAGTAAAACAATGGCATTATCGATAATTATGAGCCATCGCAAACCAACACCTGGCACCTCGACCGTCCCCGACAATATTTGGTTCAAAAAGTTCAAATTTGACCTAAATACGAGAAACGTGGTTTTACCTTTTTTAATGAATACCTTTTAATATCACCCTGTATTTGAATAAGGTGACCAGAACAGAAGAACTCGTTATATAGGGGAAATTTATGTTAGGTACGGTGAAATTTATCGTTATGTATTTCGTATTCAAATCAAGATCATTTGTCGTAAATCGACGCCACAAGCAGCGAACACTAACCAAGTCCGATTTGAAAAGCTTTTGGGAAGTTATTGTGAATGAATTATGTAGCCAAAGTTTCTTTTTATACCTCATTATTTTTGATTTCATTCTATACAATATATTTGATTTTATTGATAGATTTACTTTTAAAAGTAGTTATTTTATTTAAGTGTTATATGCACATAAAAGTTGTTTTTCATTACATAGAAGTTTAGTTTCTGGTTAAAAACATGCCTGGTTGAGATTTGAGACTAGCGGTAACATTAACTCTTAATACTTATTATGACTGCGTCTTTATATAAGTGACAATACCTGAAAATTAAATTGAAACAAGTTTATAAGTATCTCCGGTTGTATTCAGTAGCATACTACTAGTCTTTGAATCTTAATCAATCATCAGTCAACGCGCCTATAACCTCTAACGACAGGGCACAGGTATTCCCTCACAGTTTTGTTACTAGGAGATTGGGTCATAAGCCGTCATCATCATCGCAAACCTAATGCGAACTTTTATTAACCCCATCACCGCCTTAACATGCACGACACAATAGATTTTGTATTGTGTCTGGATTTCCGACATTCGACGGGTTAATCACCAGGTTAGATGAACCAGTGATGGTGAGGTATAAAGCAATCTAGGCATATGCCTAGATGTTGATATACGGCAACTGCCAAAGGCAGGCATATCGCTTTTGCGAATAGGCTGCTCCGTTCACTTTCTATCTTAAAAAACACATTGATTGTATTTATAGCATCTAAAAATATCTGTATTTATATACTTATATCGATAGAATTTTAGTGAATTAGTGAATGTAGTAAATTAATCTCATGTAAGCGCTCCCCGACCCGGAAATTTAAATGTACTGGCAGCAACATGGCTATCATACCATATCGGAATATTTTATAAATGTCTTTGACTCATGAATTTCAAAACAGGTAAGAAATTTTAAGAAATATTATACTTTGATATATCAGGTGACTACATGTTTCATTGAATGCGCATTAAAAATGAATGAAGTCGGTAAACTAGGATACAACTTGATATTTAGAGGTCTTAAACAATGAAAGATTGGAAAAAAAACAACCACGATAAACTTTGAACCAGTCACTTAGCATCGGAAAAATTACAGAGCGATACAAGTTGGCGTCCTTCCATAAAGGGCGTATTCTCATTAAAAAGGCCGGTAACCCATTTGGGAGAACTCTGCTTTTGTAATTACGAGTAAATGTTTATAGGCTGCTGCGACTTACCATCGCCTTTAATATTCAAGATAAATTTAAATAGCAGTTGTGCTTTTCTTGATAGCAAAATAACTTGTGTTGCAGACTGTACACCGTTTAATTATTATTCGCGTTTGGTTAAATTAGTGCATGTTTGCGTCACCTGCCTTTGTTTGAGTTCTAACGTTGATGGTTTTTGTTGACCTAGAATAGCAACAGCTGGTTACGGAAAATAATCTTACTCAATTCAGGCAGGTCTTTTGTCACAATTGTACCATGTAATGAAGAATGCGGCTGAAACATATATTAATAACATTTATTGCTTGTGTTGGTTTACAATGGTTCTTAATATATATTACAGGTTATATACAGGGTGTTTTGTCATTAGAAATAGATAGTATTGATACGATATTGATACTTATTCGTTATTTTAATAATATACATGGGTGTTTGTGACGCTCACTCTAAACATATGTCGGATTTTTATGTGAGCTATATGAATTAAGTGATATATTTAAGGAGATTCGCTAACTTGTACGATAAACAAGGTTTCTGTTTTGCTAAATTGTCAAGCTACTTAAAAGTTAGTTATTCCGTGTTACTAGCTTGTAAAATGGTTGCTAAACATACTCCAATAGTTTTTTTTGTATCTTTATACATGTTATACTGAAAAAGACCCAGACCAATACAAAACAGAAATGTTCACGCACGTAGGTACTGCGTAAGGATCGAATCAGTTAGTGTAATAGCCGACTTAACCAGGGCCTTAACATTGAGACACCATTACGACAGTTTTTAATCCATCTGTCAATTTGGTATACCGATACAACTTTAATGTTAATGGTTTAAAATGGTAATTGTATAGTAGAACAAATCATCCAATGGCGTTACCAATTAAATCCTACCATAAAACAGAACGGATAAATGCAACATTTTACTATTGAGGCACATCATCATTACCGTAATTTTCTAAATTATTTTTTGAGAAACATACAATTATTACTTCACTTAAAATTAAACAATTAAAATAAATTCAGGAATTGTCCACAATAAAATAAATACAAGCATTTCATTTAGAAATCAGAATAATAATTATAAATTTGATGATTTCATTCCAAATTATAACTTAACTAAAATAATATTTCGTTCCGTGGATAAATAAAAACTACATATAATAAATAAAGTTCAATAAAAGCATGCAACGTCATTAGAATAAATAATATATCGAACTGGTTTTTAAATGAGTTGAAGTCGAGTAAAGGGTGCATTGTTTAGAGAAACGATTACGATTCTATTGCAGCATATAAAAATTGCGGAATTAGGATCCAGTACACCACATGGGTCGTCAAACAATAGTTCTGGATTTTCCGATTGAGTCACGAACGGTCTGTCAGCTGTAGTCAAAAACAGCCAATAACTGAGATGTATAGCTCGTTAGCACCGACAAAATGATTTATTGTGTCGCCACGAGCAGATAAATTCACTGAAAGTGGCTTTTTTGCTATTTTTGTATCACCTCTTCGTAGTCCACAGTTGGAGAGTTGGGCGAAAGTTAATTTATAATATTTTTCCACAGGTCTGGCGAGATAAGGTCTCAGGTAAGATAGAATTGAAATCCTAATAAAAAGAGCAATAAATTTTCGTTATTTATAAAGTAATTACTTTAAACAATATAATAAATTTAGAAGTTTTATACTTCTAAAATTTATTATATTGTTTAAATTGCTAAACATACATGATTGTTGTGATTAGTGATTAATTTTGCTGCCAAGCAAGACTTTTGACCATTTAATAAATCAATTTTTGGGACAATACATTTTCTTATAACTGATATTGTAAAACATGCAAACAAAATTCCCTTGAAATAAATGAATTGAGAGATTCAGACATATAAAACAAATTAGACAAATCTACTATCTGCGGGTAAGAAACTTAAGTAATTATACTTTTTGTTCACAACCAAAGGTCGCCCTTAGAGTTATTTAATTACAGTAATAGAAGGGCCTCTTTTAATTGTGATAGCTTAGATCTAATTTCGTCTAATTGAGATGAATGCTTATGAAATAACTAACGGTAACAAAGAGCACTTCAAAGTGCATGGATGTGGCTTAGTTGGAGAATTTATCAATGGTAGAAAATACTTAACAAAACATTTTATAGTGAAATATTTAATTATAAAGACTTAAAAATTAAGATACCCGAATTGGGATTTTACATTTTAATAATTTATCAGAATTGTTGACAATTGTATAAATCTATAATTATGTTTTGTTTTGTATAACAAAATTGAAACAATAAACTGTAAACAATTTATAACGTTACTCAGCAGTGGGGAGTTGGTCACGATGTTTAAGAAACCATACCAGACAATATTCTAGACGAACTCGGTTCCGGTTCGAGGTTAAATCTTCAGGAATGGCAGCAGTATGTGCAGGTTCAAACCACACCCCGTCTTTTCGAATAATATATAATTTAAAATTAAATATATGTACGTTTATGCGGCGTTCTTACGGTAAAAGAAAACATCGCGAGGAAACCTACGCACGCCTAGATGGGGTTGTGCGCTTGTGCGTGAAGTCGGCCAATCCGCACTGGGCCCACGTGGACAATTATACACGTTTTACGGATAAGTTCGTACCCCTCGATGATTTTAAATCATCGATGATGTTAAGCGTACAAAACAAACTAAAAACATGGCGATTCCAGCCGCACCCTACGTCCGACGTATTCTGTCGTTAAGCACTACATTAACCACGCAGACAGCGGTGCAAAGTTTTTGTGCAAATAAAAAACTTCACCGGACCAACCGAGGCTGTAGGGCCTCTTCTGAATGAACCTAATAGGCCGAAACTGATGTAGGTCTTTGAAAAAGTTTTGCTTTGTTTTTTAGTCCAATGGAGTATTTTGAAGTTTTATCTATACACTCAGGGGGCTCGATGGCATAGTGGCCAGCGCTTTTGTCAAATTTTGAATAATATTGAACGGTCGGTAGGCAATCGGATGGATGACGAAATATGACATGTCCGTACTTTAGGGCATGTTAAGCAATTTCTCCTGAATTCTATCTAGGAATAGAATTTTAGTTTACAAGGAGGTCCCTCCTCTCAGAGACTGTTTTTGACAGACTCTTTAAGAAGTATTTTTTAACCTAAATACTTTTTAATGACCCATTTATCAGAGCGAACGTCTTAAACAAGGCTCAGTTAAGTTTTTCAAGTCAACAACTTTTTAAAACAACTGAGATGGTATTTTAGGTAATTCAGGGATTTGAGCCACAGCCTGGTGACAGCAGAGTGTATCCAGTCATATACCAATATACTTGACTTAAGTTGAAATAATGATAATATGGTATTCATTATTTTGCTTACTCAATCCAGAATACTCGGTATTATCGTTTGAGTGTCTGTTGAATAGAACAAGATACATTTTTTGACATCGATGAACATACAAGCGATCTCTTCAAGGCAACATTTGGGTTAGGACCGAAGTAGAAGACATAAGATTGCGTACAAGCTAAACTTAACTTAAACTTAGACTAAATAGTTATTACTAACTAAAGACTAACAACACAATTGGATTGTAGTCTGATTTATGATTTTACAAGTTTTATTTCTACAGGAACATAACAGAATGAGATTATGAGAACGTATGTAGTCTGCAACTTACTCGCCGTTTTATTCGAGCTAATAATTAGAACAAAAAATATTACTAACAAAAACTTTGGGCGGTACATGTACAAAAAAGGAAATAAAAACAACTCCTTATTTCAATAATAAAATCTTTGGCATGTCGCCAGATCGGTGTTTGTTTGTACAAAGTGGGGTAATAAAACAATCAACTTCATATAACGGATAGTTAATCTTGAAACATAGTTCGTAGACAATGCAACGTACGAGTATAAATGCCCTACAAAACTGTTCTCATAATATGGGAATTAATATATGGAAAAAACCATTAAAGAAATAGTTTGCAGTATTAAGTAGGTTTTGCTTTTTAAAGTTTCTCAATTGTTATTATTTGGTTGTTGTGTGTATTCATCTACACCTATACATGTAAAGGCATTAAGAAACTATGGTATATAATAAAGGAAATCACAGAAACTATTGGCTAGGTCACTCTTAATAACATAATATAGATACTTATAAATAATCGCAGGTAATTTTTTGAGATTTTAAGTTATATTTTTATTTCGGCTCATATTATAAACTGATTGATAACAGGAACATATAATATTTCATTAATATTTATGTAGTTCTAGTCAAGTTGTTTCATTATTATTAAAATATAGAACTACTACAGCTATTTAAAGTTTCCTGTCGATATCTGATAATGGGCACCTCCAATGAGTTTCAAAATCTCCCTGCGAGGTACCAAGCCGTGTTGGCAGGTAAGTAAAGCCACAATTTGTAGGTACTTGTTTTTAGGAAAAATAAAATGAAAGCTGCCCAGTTCATAAAGCTTCAAATCCTGATGTTGAAATCAAAGGAAGAATATTTCAATGCTTTATTAATGAGAAGGATCTTACGCCTAATGAGGCTCATTTTTTATATTATGCCTGAAAAGAATATCAAGTTAATACAAGATTTCTTTGAAGATTCTTGATATTGTAATCTATCTATTTATTATTATTTGTAGTCTCTGTTAGGAGTTCACGGTTCATAGACCGGTCCTTTGAAGCTTGCGTGGGGCTTCGGAGACAAAATAATGAGTTGTGATGTGTACACCGAGCGGCCGCTCGCTCTGCTTGCACTATGGAAGTACACACAGAGCGAGCACCCGCTTAATAATAAGGGCTACGGATGGGGTAATTGCTGGTCTAGTTTCTGGGCTATTGATTGAGGCAACGGGGCGCCTGCCAAATCAAATGTCTCACTATGCGGCGTAGTACCTGGGACGCAAAACCGGCGCAGGCGGATAGGGGTGTCGATAGGTGTACACCGCTTTCTGCGTAGATAAACTGCACCAACTTGCGACTTATGCATCTTTCACTTCCACCCCTAGAGGTCTTGTAACCCCACTCTGGACAACCAATGAAGGCAAGCTGGAGGTGAGAGTACTGACCTTGGGTGGGCACTCCGGAAAGCCGGAGACGGTCAGTTATTATTATTATTATGATTTGCTTAAGTATTTAACTACGTTTACACGTACTTTTGCTCAATTTGTTATTGATATGAAAACCCATCAAAAAGTTTTTATGAAATGAAGATATGAAGTTTTATGAGTCCGGTCCGAGTCGCTATTTTTGTAACATCATCATCATCATTACAGCCTAATTATGTCCACTGCTGAACGAAGGCCTCCCCTAATGATTTCCACGCGGACCGATCCCTTGCAGTTGACATCCATCTGCTACCCGCCACCTTAACCAGATCATCCGTCCATCTGGTTAGGTCGGCCTACGCTTCGCTTTCCGTTACGTGGACGCCACTCAAGAACCTTTCCGACCCATCGGCCATCGGTTCTACGCACTATGTGCCCTGCCCACTGCCACTTCAACTTGCTAATCCTCTGGGCTATGTCGGTCACCCTAGTTCTCCTACGGATATCCTCGTTTCGGATTTTATCGCGTAGGGAGACACCTAACATAGCCCTCTTCCTAGCACGCTGAGCAACCTTGAGTCTATTCAAGAGGCCCTTAGTGAGCGATCACGTTTCGCTTCCGTATGTTATAACTGGCAACATTCACTGGTCAAAGACCTTCGTCTTGAGACACTGAGGTATTTTGGACGAAAAGATCTGCCTTAACTTCCCGAACGCTGCCCATCCTAATTGGATTCGACGAGAAACCTCCTTCTCGAAATTGGACCTACCCATTTTAAAACATATCTTCCAACGCAACTGTGAACAGTTTCGGATATATACATAGTAGCGCTCTCGTACAGACATCTCAATACTTCGATATAGCGAAAGTCAATATGGCACCGTTGGAGGGCCTGAAGCACAGCCCAAGTCTCGATCGAATCAAAGGCTTTCTCATAGTCCACAAACGCCAAGCATAATGGCCGGTTATACTCTCTAGTCTTCTGTATAACCTGCCGCAGCGTATTTATGTGGTCTATGGTGCTGAAGCCTTTGCGGAACCCGGCTTGTTCGGGGGGCTGGAAATCATCAAACCTACGCGCGAGACGGTTCGTAATGACTCTGGAGAACAACTTGTAAATGTGGCTCAATAACGTGATGGGTCTATAATTCTTCAGCAAGGTTTTATCGCCTTTTTTGAAGAAAAACACCACCACGCCATTGCTCCACGCCTCTGGCGTCGCACCCTCACGGATCACTGAATTCAAGAGCTTCTGAAGGGTCTTAAACACTGGCGTGCCACCTGCTTTCAAAAGCTCTGCGGTAATTCCAGCAGAGTTTCCACTAGCCCGCTATTAATATCGTCCACTGTTACGCAGCTCTCTAGACATTCAAAGCGATTCTGCAGTTCGAGTTGAAAGCTCTCGGGGTTATTTGAAGCACGTTAGGTAGGAGCGTAGACTTCATCAGGCGAGACCTCTCCGGTTGAACATTAATATTTAACGTGCCTCTTACCATACGGTGATCGCTACCGGTTTTCATCCTGGCGATCACAGAGACGTCGTTAAATACATGTCTTCTGGTGGTCATGATGAAGTCAATCTCATTCCGTGTGAAACCATCGGGACTCAACCAAGTCCACTTCCTCTACGGCGGCTTCTGGAAAAAAGAGTGCATCATAATGAGTCCCTCTTTTTCCATGAAATCGGCCAGCCGCTGTCTCCTGGAGTTCTGATGTCCAAATCCATATTGCCCCACTTTCAACTCACAACCACTTTGAACGCCCAGCCTTGCGTTGAAGTCTCCCATAACGGCCGTAAACTGTGTCTTGGAGGTATGCATTGCTCTGCTGATATCATCGTACATAACCTCCACTTCATCGTCGGAGTGCGATGAAGTTGGTGCGTAAACCTGTATCACCTTCAGCGCATAGCGCTTAGTGATTCTTAGTACAAGGTACGCTACCCTAGCTGACACACTTTCGATCTTCACGATGTTGTTGATGAGAGACTTATGGACGAGAAACCCGACACCACCCTGGGATAGCTGGTCGCCCTCACGGTAGTAAAACAGGTTGCCGGATTGCAGTATTGTGGTATCCCTCTCTCTTCGGACTTCACACAAAGCTATTATGTCCCAATGCAACCTGCCTAACTCCGTTTCCAGCTCTAATAGCTTTTAGTCCTCAGTGTGCGCGTGTTATATGTTGCACAGTTTTAATTGCCGTCGTTGTTTGATTGGGTAGCCGGATCTCTGCCGGAGATTCTTAGCACCCCTTGCCCTGCCGTTACCGTGGCCGTTTTTGTAACATAGGCCTTCCTAATAGTTCCTATATCTGTTTCCTAAACAGTCAGCCTTATGCCCACAATACAAAGTATGTATTGGTCAGACCTACGTTATTCATTAATTTCTATGAATTGAACAAGTGTAAATAAAATACGTTTAATTACTTATATACTTCAAAAATTACGTATGAATGAAAAAAAATATAACGTCTTAATTAATGAAGTATTAATATTACCAGACAAATATAATAATGTTATTTTTGTCGATTCACGGATGCATATAGTTAGCTAAAACTTATTTTGGTAAATAAAGTTCATAAAAACCACTAAGTTTCTTATTCAGAAATGTTTGTACTGAACAGGGATCGAATTTTTGCTAAACAACCCACCCTTCTCACCATCACACATTTAAGTAACAAACTGATAATCTTCAATTTTGCTAGCCTTCTGAGACAAAAGTGCACAATCAAAAACAATAACAGCAAATTTATTGAAATATATGACGATATAATAAGCTTAACAGGTACCTGCTGATAATAAAGAAGGTAACTTTTTCAATTCGCATTACGGTATGACCCATAAATGGTATTACATCGTTGACTACATTGAAAACTGTGAATATGAAATCGATTTCAATTTAGAAAAAGTGAATCAATAACTGTTACGTTTCAATAAATAAGCGAACATCAGCCTAGAGACAGTCTTCTAATGGCCCCAATCGATAGTCTAGTCAGGTAATTCCATACAGTTTACGCTTATGTTAGGGTCACACTAAAGTCTAACGCCCATTGACGCGTTAATTAATGGCATTTCCCGTTAGTGTAACCCCAGCATTAGAAGTTTAACAAGTACGTGCAAGCGTGTTTTTTTTAATAATACTAGGTGTTGCTGATTAAGCGAATTTTGATAAATTTGTTCGGAAATTTGTATGACTTGATTTTTTAGTAAAAAAGATATTTGTGTACTTTTGATGGCTGAATGGGCATGTTTTCCCAAAGGTCTGGCTTGTAGCATGGCGGTTATGTGCCTCACAGCACGTGACATGATAAACTAGACTGAGGGCTCTTCTTCTTTTCCATGATAGTGAAACGTTTTCCCATAATCTTGGTGATCGGGTAAAATATAGCAATAAACGGTTTGTTGAGAAAGCACTGCTACAAGTTTTCTGCTTGATGTTTTATCCTTATTGCACCTGCGATCTGCGGGGACAGTAGCGGTATTTACAATTTATTATAATCTGCCGTTACCATACGGTATTATCATAGAAGTTATTTTTCCCGATGTCTTTTGTAATTGAGATGTAGAGTTAATGAAATAATAAAATCTGGCGCGCAAAAGGAGAGTTTTAGTGTGACTATTGCAAAAGTTTTGTATGATTTCTATCTCATTAAGTGGTTAAGGTTCCGTTTCCGTTTACGCTCAATTCAAGAAATGCATTAAGATTTTCAAGTTTTAGCTTCCATTCAGCAAAGAGGTTTGCATTCAAAATTTAACTGTCATTTTCAGATAGTTGACAACCCTTGACAACCGTGGGTAGAGTTTGTTTCAAATATAGCAATTTAAATTAGAAAGTGGATTTATAATGGAAATTATCCGGTCGGCAAAGTATACAAGGACAGTCATAGATCATTTGTACTATAATTTGATATTAGTTTTGTGATACACGAAATAATACTTATAGTTAAGTGAGTGAAAGTGTTTGTTTTTAAAATCAAATATCTCAATAGGTCTTGAATTGAACAAAGGTAAGTTTAAATATAGATTATCTTATATTTATCTCTTCCCAATTCAACCTACCAAAGTTTACTGCTGGACATTAGGTTTTTTTTAAATAGGGTAAAAAAAAACAACTCTGCATTGATCCTATTGAAGATGTAATTAAGCGACTTATCTTGTGTGCACCAAAGGTTGTACGCAGTTAATTTAGTTGATATTTAGAAACCTTTATCATTGAGAGACGTGAATAGGGAATTGTACCGTTTGTATTAGGAATTGGTTTGTCCTTTGCCGCTACAACAATAATCTCTAATTAAGTTTGCGTGCTAAATAGAGAAAACTTAATTCATGTCGGTGAATTCAGTTAACATATTCAGTGATGTTCAGTTTCGCGGTAATTTGGACAAAGCCAATTTGGCGTTTACGAAGCTGGGTGCGCTCTGCAGAGCTAGGTTCACTTGGTGGTAGACTCGATAATGAGTCGTCTAGGTAGGTACTACCGAAGTGCCAGATATTGTCCCGACAAATAAAAGTGCTATGCGCTTTTGTGTTTCGGGGTGAAGGCACTGTAGCTAGTAAAATTACTGATATAAGAGACCTAACATCTGTTGTCTCGGGTGACGGGCGCTGTGTGGTATTAGCGGAGAATAATAACTGTTAATCAGTTGTTGGTCTCCTTCAATGCCGTTCTGTCATGGTCGCTTACCATCAGGTGAGCGTCCTGACTGTACTGTTCACTTCATCACATAAAAAAGGCAATACTTGCCGTCGCACCAGGGCCTTTAGCTTTATAAGGCACAGGTGCGCTAACATATGGAGTAGTGTTCACTTTTCTGGGCTAGAGCGCCGAAATTATTTCTTTTACTCTTGACCGCATAAAACGCTGAGCTACTTGGATGGTTAGCGATCCGTCGATCATCAATGGTCTAGATTTCTTGGCCTTGTGCAGAAATGTTGCAAGTCTCTGTGTTTTTATCGCATATACAATGGGGGGTGTACCAACGAACTGATCGATTTGATACCTGCTGCTGAGTTTTATCGGCGAGCTAACCGTTATAAGATGAAATTCCATTGTCATCGCCTTAATGGTTGGAGTTTGACTACGGTTCGATTCATGCGCAATTTTCTTCCAAGTACTTTGCTAATATGGAATTACCTGCTACCAGGAGCGGTATTTCGTGACAGATATAGTAATAATAAGTTTTAATAAGTTTTTTATTTCTTAATAAAAGTTAAAACACATTTATACACAGTAATTGAGGCCACCATTTAAGCAAATAGTGTGTGCGTGCGTGCGTGTGCGTGTGCGTGTGTGTGTGTGTGTGTGTGTGTGTGCAAGATGGTACAATCTATCACTTAAATATCAATATATTCCCTGTTTCCTCATAATCCAGTGGCATAAGAAATTTTGTTATTAAACCTTTGCATTCATACAATGTTTTACTGTAAATATTTTCTATTTTGTTGATTACATTATAAAGATACTTAGAGTGGCTACTAAATTGTTTCTGACCAAATGCAGTATTAGTTTGGGGGAGCGAAATAACATTTTTTCATCTAGGTCTTATTGTAGTGGGATCATAAGGGGTGACTTTATGAACTTTTAAAATTGTGTAAAGAATGTACAGCTTTCGCGCTGATAGTACTTGGGTAAGGGAGTACATAGTGTCAGTGGGAAATCTACGTGGTTTAAAGTGCATAACTTTTAATAAAGCTCTTTGCGCACGCTCTAATGTAATCATTTTCGTTACTAGCTCCTCCCTACACAGATTCTTAAAGATCCATTTCAGTTTTCGGATTCTGGCGGACACCAGTTCAATATGTGCATTCCAGTTAAGGCGTTGATCCACCATCACGCCCAAATATTTTGTTTGCTCAACTTTAGTTAGAACTGGACAGCTACAACCTTGAGACCGTGTGTGAGAATTGCATTAGTGATTTTGGAGTGAAAATTCGTCTTGAGGTTGCGAGTGATTTAGAATACTGTAACAAATGTAGTTTGTTTTGACGGTGTTTAAAGTAAGTACATTATTTATTAACCAATCAGATATTACACCCATGCCGCGCTCCGTCTTCTCTTTTACAGAAGCCCAACTCTTACCAGTGAAGACGATAGCAGTATCATCGGCATAGGAAAAAATATGTGCACTGTCTATTTTGAGATCACATAATTCATTAATGTATAATAGAAAAACTGTGGGACCTAGTACACTTCCCTGAGGTACTCCATATGATACACTGACATCCCCTCCGGTACACCGACCCAACGTGACCTTCTGAGTTCTTTCTGAAAGATAATTTTTGAAAAGGGAGAGTGCTGTTCCTCTTATTCCATATAGTTCTACTTTGTTAATTAGAATGGGGATAGACACGGTGTCGAAAGCCTTTTTAAGGTCTAGAAATACTGATAATCACATCCCTTATCAACCTTTTCGGCAACAAGCTGACTAAGAGCAATTACTGCATCTTCAGTAGATTTACCCTTTTTGAATCCAAACTGGGATTGGGATAAGAGCTGATATTTATTTAAGTAATTCACCAATCTCGAATTAAGGAGTTTTTCAAGTATTTCTGATATAGCTGGCTATAATTATTAACATCATTTTTATCCTCACTCTTATATATTGGTGTAATAACAGACTTTTTGAGCGGGGCTGGGAATACTCCCCGCTGAAAACAGAGGTTAGCAAGGTGAGTAATAATAGGAACTATTATACTCTGCAAGTTTCAAAAATAAAGCGAGGATGTTATCCCAGTCCGGCGCACTATTGGTCCTTAAGTTCATTAAAGTCCTCTCAACCTCATCTTTCTACCTGCAGGTTGCTTGACCAAGAGTCATTAGTTGCTTGTCTTGAGTACATGCACTATCAGCAAGGTTTCTACCTATTTTAGAAAAGTAACTGTTGATGGAATTCCCGGACGCCGTAGGATTTTCCTTGAGATTGATTAATTCTGTATTATCATTATGTGTTTTATTAGTATAATTTTTTATATTTTCCCATAATAATTTATTGTTATTTAATGATTTGGTAATCAAGTTCCGCTCGTATTTTCTTTTCAATTTTTTAATTAGATTGTTACAAAAATTTCTATATCTGTTGTATGTTATTTTCATTGTCTTTGTTTACTTGTTTTTGTAAATTATTTCGGTTTTTGATGCATCGCAAAATTCCAGGAGTTATCCAGGGCTTGAGTGTACGTTGGCTTTTAAGTAGTTTTGAAATCACTGTATTAGCTTTTAGAGATTCGTTAATTTAGATATGACATAGGGACCTTTGAGGAAAGAGTGTATTCCTTCCTAAAATGCAAGCAACGCACCGGTGTCACTTCTGGTGTCAACGTTGTCACTGGGCGGAGGTGAACATTTTCCACCAGTCTCTGTTGCTCGTTTGCACCCTATTTTTAAAAAAATATTTACAGGACGTATTATTCTGCAACTTACCCATTTAACAACATCGTAATTTAGTTGTCAATGAACGATTGCCACATTCAAAGTTGATAAAGATTTAAAAATGTAAGAGTCAGCGGGATTCTCGTTACATTAGATTTTGACGTCATAAAATTTAGCAGTAAAATGTTATGAAAGCAGTGAACTCCATCGGCGGATAAAATATGCCAGCGTTTTATATAGTAAGGTTCTTAGAAACTTCTTAAGAGCCTTGAAAGCTTTTATCTATAGTAATTTAAAACTAGTAATTAACAACAAACGTGGTTCAATTATATTGTTTTCATACTTTATAAACGAGTCCAATAGGTACATTAATTTCATTTATTCCGATTTAGAATTTATAAGATGTCCTTTAAAATCTCTGCCAAAATATTGAGGTTGTATCAGGTAAACAAAGAGTAGTTAAATATAATATTTGTTAAAAGAGTTATGCAATAAGGTTACAAATTATTACATTTTTTACGGCCAATGCAAATATAAAGTATGGAGTAAAACGTTGAGTTCTCTTTGTAATAATGCAATTTGCACCCAACAATTTGCAACTAATTGTATTCACCACATTAAAAAGCTAATTAGCTATTACCTTTGCGGTGTTTAAACTCTTTAATGGTTTTGAGCTGTCACTGAGCAGCTTTTTACCACCTTAGTGTTAGTATTCCAGCGTAAAAATGTGAACTGTGAATATTCAGCAAGCATAAGGCGTAAGTTTTATGTTCACGTTCACCTCGAAATGCTAATGCTGATTGTAACTTTTCCATTAGGCAGATGAATAAGGGAAATATCCCTTTCTTACTCCATTTTATTAACAAGTTCACGTTTTCTCCCGGAGATTAGGCGACTCTCAATTACATCTTCCCTGTTGTTAAGTATTGAGATACTCGAGTTTGAGGCGGAGTATTTCATATATTATGAAAATATGATACTTCATACATATTAATGGGTTTTATAGATGGATCTGACAACTGTTATGAATATTTATGGTGCGCCGGTTGTTTTGAAGTCATTCCTCTTCTGTGTATGTTTATGTTTGGGAATTGACAGATTGAAGAGTAGTTAAATATGTGACGAAAGTTTAAGTAGGAGTAACTATTAATCTGTTGTTACTTTCACACATTTTGATTAAATATTAATTAATTAACTAATTTTAAGGAAAGCGTCTCGGCAAGCGTAGCGTAGGACGCCCTCCGGCCCGATGGACCGACGACTTGCGAAAGGTCGCTGGTGGAGGCTGGATGAGGAAAGCGGAGGACCGGGATATCTGGCGCGAAATGGGGGAGACCTATGTCCAGCAGTGGACTGCGATAGGTTGAATAGGAAGGAAACATTCAGTACATCAAAATACAATTACATACACATACAAATATTACATAGACCAGTTAAGTTTCCACTTATTCAAAATATTAGTAAAACCTAAAAAGTTACCACGATCACATCACATACCTTAAAAAAAAAACTTTAAACACATACAAAAGCAACAAGTAATTAACAAACTTAACATAATACACAACATATAATATCTTCCACAGCCCTTTTATACTGAGTAATCGTGGAATTGAATGTGTCAACGTTCTGAAAATAGTTATTTTAAATACGACAGGACCGCAGCAAGGGCATATATCCAGCATAATTAGTGGACACTGCTGGGACGTTAAATAAAAGGTGGTAACAGGAATTCAACCGGGGTCATCTAAGATTGATATTACTCAAGAGAAATGATGAGTCAATATAATTATTTAAAATTTTGTATAGAAACAATTGGTCTCTTACCATTCTACGTGACACAAGGGAAGGGATAACCAAAGGTTTATCAATGAATTGCCTATTAAATCTAAACGTCAAGTGCTTTATGAATTTATCCTGTTTCTTCTGAACACTGTCTTTATATCTTTTTATTAAAATTAACACTTTAACTAATTATTAAAAATAATTTGATAGATTAGGAATAAGTAATGCTGGAATGTTTATAATCCTATCACCTACAAAATAAAAACCAACATGTGAATGTTTTACAAAAACCTAGCAGGCAGCGTCAAAAAGTTTCCATTTTAAATTATGTTTATTTTAATGAAGCCTTGAATTTGTTTTTTATGAATACATGTTGTGCATAATTATAATACAATTTGTATCTTCTTTTTGTCACAAATTGATGAGCTACCAAACTAACCCAGGCAAGATAATCTAAAGTTGGATAAAGAAGTGTAATGCACTTCAGTGTTTTGGGATGACGGCACTATATCTCATAAAATTACCATCTGTCGTTTCCGATGACGGGTGTAGGACAGTGTCGATGGAAAGTAATAACTATCAACAATGATATTCTGTATATATAAAGGTAGATACGCTATCTGTGCCTCAAAAACGAACCGCCGAAGAGAGCACAGTTTGTACTCTTTTGTTTAGGTAAATGTTTTCGAAATTCGAAATATGTGTACATACACATACCGAATGCAGTGACAGAACACATGTTCTGTCACTGCATTCGGAACACTTCTTTCGATTGTTTTTTGAGCATATCACGAATCCATACTTTTTACATCATTGACTATCAATAGTCATAGACTAGCGTATCCTATAACATAAGATGAGTGTACTGGGCCCAAATAACCACTGCGGAAGTACCTAAATATATTCTGCGCAATAAACTTTATTATTAGTACATAATTTTTCCGAAAATATTGTATATTATTTCTTAGAATCCGCATTACCTACTGTAAAATTAAATGTGAGAAAAAGGTGGGGTTTGATTCACAAATGGGTGTCACTTTTTATGGAATTTGTGCATGCCGATTTGGTAACCCTTTCCCTGTTTGTAGAGGCCCCAAAGTTACAGGCGGGGAATCAATATTTGTCTGTACCCTTTTCGCCTTTTAAATACGACCTGACTCTCGACTTTAGTTTGCTCTTTGATGATCCTAATATATAATGGTCGCGGAGAACTCAAGTTTTGATCTGATGCGCGGATAAGTAATCCGTATTTAGTATAGGGTTCGTGGGATACATTATATCTACTTAGATACTCGTATATGTAACAGTTCAAACGCTGCCGGACAAAACCATTTTTTACTACAAAATAAAAAAATATTCTCAGATACACACAAACCTAGTCGTAAATTATGTCAGTACCATGAACTATGAGGGGTAAATAACGGATAAAGAAAGAAATAATTTATTTGGCAAAAAACATACAAAATACAATGGAATAAAAATGAATACAAATAAATGCCAAATAGTATCTCACTCAGCATGTGTCCTAGCACGGTAGAAGCATGCCAGGACGCTGTATATCAGTGAAGCCCTGGAAGGACAGTCATTAAACTAAAAATAAGAAAGGTATACAAAACTAAAAAATAAAAACTTAATATATTTAAGTATTTACTTGTCTTTAAAATAAATACTTTATAAACATACAATGATTGTCTTTAGTAACTACATATATACACATTATACCACCCAATATGCTCAATGCAATACACAAATACATGTTCATGTACACAAACGTTTGAACCAATACTTCTCGTTAACACATGGGTCCTCAATGCCCAGTATTATTACCTACTGTTGTCCAAAAAGTCACAGACAAACTTTAATCTGTTGAACCCTCACGCCGTCTACGTGTGTTCAGTGCATGTATCTATTAGCCACTGTAGAAGTTTCCACTATTGTTTTACTCTGTTAGTTATTTAATCATGACTTTAAGAGTTGGATTTAGTTTTGCGATAGTATATCTATGAAGAATAAAACTTTAAAAGAAACTTTTCTTAAAATATTCGGTATATATTTAGGTGGAAACCGATTGAACGATATAGATATCTAGAGTAATATCTGAAATCATTTTATATTTTTTTATGAAACCAGTTGATTATAACACAAAAAAATGAGGTTTCGATATCGTGGTTTGAATATTAGTATTACAAGGTTATACTAAAAAATAACCCAGTGGTTAATATGGCTTACCTAATACATATGGCTTACCTATATTGACATAATCGTAAGTTAAAATATATATGCATTTTTTACTTCCGAAGCCACAGTTCCATTCCGTTAGTGGTAGTTTGAGTAAATAAGGTTTTTTAATGCGAAGGACAGATTGGGACTTGCAAACTTGTATTATCCTACAAAAGTTTCCCATTGAAAACTCTCACGTCTCAAAGTCGTGACGTAATCGCGGACCGCCATCGGGGCGACCCGCGACGGCAAACAGCCGGACCGTTGCTAATACCGGTACCTTTGACTATTTGATAGGAACGTTGAATTCCATACGTTTGTGAACCGTTCTACTTTAAACGTACTTTCCTGTTTACACGGGTGCCCCGGTGGAGTTTTGCTTTTTATTTTTACAGATTCCAAAAAGGAAGTTCTCGCGTAAGAATTTTTTTTTGTTACATAACTGATAATATTATATTGAATGCTCTTACTGTTTTTATTCATTGGCTAGCTTTGTTAGTTATCAGACCACTAGCAGATAATTTGGTCAAAAAGTGTTAGAGACGATTTTGAATTTATTATTGTAGTTACAAGTACGTTCTACAAAATACAGCATAATCTTTATTGAGAGTTTTAGTTGTGAATTTTTTAGAAGATTTGTCGAGAACAAGTAATATAATTTGGCTTTATTCTAATACTCCCACAATTTATGAGATTAGAATTATGCTAACTTAACCAAGGATTACAAGTGCATTTTTTATAAACCTCGTATATAAACCTCTTGATATTGTTTGAGATAAAATTATAAGAAATTTAACTATAATTAATTCGTACGTTCAAAGCCTGACTGCCAAAGCGTTATACACGTCTCACAAGCTCCCCGCGAAATACTCGTTGCGACCTTATTTAAATAATAATGTTGCCAGTTATTACTTTAAATAGGTGCTCAGGAGCAGCGGTGCCGAGTGATTTATAGCCAGCGGCGCAGCGGCCGGCAAATAAAATGACTTCTGCCTTCTGAGGTTATAAGGTTGCCAGTGCAATATAAACATAACTTCAACCTAGTTTTATATTTTTGAGTTAAAGAGAACCCATGCTTATTATATATATTACATTTACAATGAAAAAATAAGATGACATACAATCATAGTAAGTAAATTGCATAATATAATATGGGCCGAATCAATATTTTCTTTTTTCTTCTGTTTTATAATATAAATAATGTCATCATCATCAGCTCATCAAACGTCCCACCAAGGGGCACGAGCCTACCCTTAAAGGGTGTTTAGGCCTAAGTCGTCCACGCAGGCACAGTGCGGAATGGCCGACTTCACGCACAACCTTTGAATCTCTTCGCAGGTGTGCGCAGGTTTTCTCATGATGGATTCCATTCTTACATCGCTTGCTATAAAATATCAATTTGAGTGACTCAATTAAATTTTCCTATAAATATTTATATACAGGAGCTAGAGTCATATCAAAATCTACACGGTGGTCACAGAACCTAGATTTGTGCGATTTGATAATGGAACCTGCAAATAAACTGAGCGTAGGATGCATAGTGCGACAATTGATAGATATACATAGGGAACAGCGGAACGGAAATATAAGTGTAGGCCGGCCCTCAACCAGATGTATCGATATCGATAAGCCAACAGGAACAATTTAATTTCTATTATGCCTGGAATCCTAGCAGTTAAAAGTTTGAGGTGGTAGGTAGCCGAGCGATCCATTAAAGTTAGTCCTGTCTGTTGTGGCACACTGTCATATGCACTTATTATTAATGTATTTTAATATTCACTTGGCAACCCTATTCAACCAAATAAACCCCGTAAGTTTTTCGCAACGACAACCTGAGGCGTTGCGGTACAGCGTATATTAATTTATTTAACATCGCATTGTCCCCTTGTTGAACTTTTGACAGGTAAAATGTTGCCATATCTCAGTTGCGGGAACATCAGGTAAACGTGTACCTCACAGATTTCCCAATACAGGAGATGGGGCAAGCCGCGTTTTTAAGTGCGACAAATGTAAGCTCAACGAGCATACACTGGCTGCCAGTTTACGCTCTGTGAGACGAGTCAAGACGCACGAATATTAGAAGAAATTACCGTTTTTTCCCAAAATGCCATCCCGTGCAATTGTAACATGCCATCATCGCAATGAATCAGTAAATTTACCAAGAAATATAATAACTTTTCACAGATAAGAACCGAAAAGAAATTGCGACACTGGGGCTGCCTATAAACTTGGCGGCTTGTCCAGTCTAATTGTATATTCGGATGTCTGTGGTGTACCTAATACCTATCTTGTTGAAATTACTTTAGCGAAAGTTAAATTTTTGTTCTTGTTTGTAGCAGATTGTATGACATGATATAACAGTACGATTGCGTTGACAGATTTAATGGAGCGTTCCGCCATTAGGAAGTTGTAAATGTTGAAACGAAAATAGAAATGTAGAATGGGTGTAATCTCGTGTATGTTGACACTTAGCATAAAGGTGTTTAAGTCTATAATAACTTGAACACATTTGATCATTTTAATTCATTTATAAGGCTTTTTGACTGGCATTCACCAAGAGCGTTGTCGGCTCATTTGTGATGACTGTTGCCTTCGATCTGATGGTTCAAATTCCGCCATTTATTCTAATTTTTAATAATTCTTTTGTAAATGCGTTATGATGAAGAAAAATATCGCGAGGAAATCTGCGACACGTCTACGAAGAGATTCAATGGATGTGCTTGAAGTCGGCCAATCCGCACTGGGCTCGCGTGGACAACTACGGCCTATACACCCTTTATTGTGCCCCTCGTTGGTAACGTATAATGAGCTTAAATGATAAATGAGGCTATTAAATAGTTATGGCGTGAAAGACAGATTTTAAGTATTTTATTATTATATTTGGTTTCATTATTTGTTTTCATGAAGCTAACTTTATCGTATTCCATATGATTGTAATTTTCGTATTTTCTGTGTTTGAACTGATTGAGTTAAGAAGTCTGTGTGATCCGGAGATCGTATATTATAATCCCACGAGGAGATTGCATAGTGAAAGTCATAGTGCGATTTTTCCCTGGCTGACTCGCCTAAGAATAACAATGATTACATAGAAGTAATAGTAGTCGTTAATACCCACCAAGCCGCATTGGGCCCGTATACCGTATAGGTTAGGATCCAAAAACGCTATGCCGTGCATGGAACATTATATGTTGATGATGATGACCCTAGTGTGGCACAACGTCATTATGAACGTTGACACAACAGATTTTTCCTAGATTCCTGTTGCTCGAAGGTATAATGTTCTTATATTTTTATTTATTTTCAAAAAATCAAGAGTTGATCTTTGATTTTACATAGTAAAAATTATTTGCGTGTCTCTGAGGGAATGTCAGAAGGTATTTGATAACTTACCGCGCTTCACACTATGTGGATTCAGAAACGACAAACCTTTTCGATTGAATCGGGACGTAACGTTGTGGAAATTATTCTCTGGTATGATTTGAATTAAAATAATCCATTGATAATATTTCGAATAAACGTAAGTATAAATTGAAAAGATTAGCATTGCCTTTATATTGCCTTTGTTTTTCAGTCTAAGGCATTCGGTTATTTAGATGTTAGACCCCGAGTCAGGTAGTCTTGAGCTCACGCCTCCCGATTAAGCGGATTAAATATAAGAGGCTCACGACCGAAGCTGATCGGTAACGTTCGAGTGATCGATTATTCGAATCGGGATACTGGCGGAGGCTTTGATGGGAATAATTTTTTCACTGATTTATTTATAGCGCTTTTGGCAGGCTGAATGGCTTTTTTATATTACAAAGTGTACCAGACGGTCAGAAAGCCTGATGGGAAATGATACTTCTGACTTTGACCGAACAAAATTGAAGGGGACCATTAACCCAATCATTGCCGCACTACACCTGCAACCCGAGACGACAGATGTTTGCTCACTCGTACCCGGTAATTTTACTAGTCACAGTGCATCCTGAAACACGAAAGTGCAAAACACTCCTGTTTGATGGGACGATATCTGGCACTGGATGATGACAGATTACTGAGTCTACCACCTAGTAAATGCTGCTGTAGTCCCATATATCACTACCGATAACACCATGTTTTATGCACATAATAAATTTCATATTAATTTTCCCGACAATATATATTCAATCTGTTACAGGCCACTGCTGGACATAAGTCTTCCTAATTTTGCGCCTCCGCTTTCCACATCCAGCCATTACTGCTTTTTTGCTAGTCGTCTGTCCATCGGGCCTGAGGGAATGTTTACTAAACTTTTAAAGCTATTTCTTCACTTACCAACAACTTGAATAGCTACTTTATTTTTACTCTTTTTATAGGTTCTAAGCATGAAGATTTTGTTGTGAAATGAAATTTTTAAATATTTTTATAATGAAATTAAAGGTATCCTTGGATGATGATGATAAACCTTTAAAAAACCATTTGTATTTTGCTAGTTAATATTAAGACAGTTTTTTTCATACGTATTCTATAAGAGATTTATCACACTCGTACCAACTACATGGTATTGCTTTAACAACTTACTTTTAATGTGCCACTGCAAAGCACCTTCCGGCACAGCATATCGATTGAGAGATTGATTTTCTTAAATAATTTCTTACATATATATCTGTATAAATGAATAAATTAGTGCTATTTTTAAACAAACACAAACTGAAGATCTTTGTCTTAATGTCCACACGTCCGCAAGGTAAAACCTTTTTCGCAATTTGTACAGCAGATAAAAGCGGGGGGCGCCA
Source organism: Leucinodes orbonalis (assembly GCA_019425675.1). Taxonomy (NCBI): domain Eukaryota; kingdom Metazoa; phylum Arthropoda; class Insecta; order Lepidoptera; family Crambidae; genus Leucinodes; species Leucinodes orbonalis. The sequence goes on from PQWD01006217.1 coordinate 192,682, forward strand.
CCTGCGCTCGCCGCCCGCTTTGCATGTCTCGAGCTTGTAATATGAGTGGGTTCAGCCTTGTAACAATGCCACACAATTTTCTATTTTATTGGTCTGTTATATGGTATTTTTACACATTTAGGTACATAGTATTTTTACCTAAATGATGAATCCAATCATGAAAGTAATGCTTTATGCGTGATGAAAACGGCGACTTGATACAAAGTCACAAATTAGGAACGAGTTCACAAGATTGTTACTTTGGGATTCTAAATATACCATGTTGTGTTAGGTTGTCAACATATTGCAAGCCTACTTTTGCCCAGTACGTGTCGATGGTTGACCAGTCTAGTTTATTGTTTGGCTGTAGGTATATTCCTCAGTTCGGCTAAGTTTGGGTGATCGCCTAAACATCAGGAAAGCGTGATATGGGAGTTTATTCGTCTGAAGTCGTCTATAACTGTCAGTACATTTAGGAACGCACAGTAACCAAAGTATGATTCTTCATAAATAACTGAATTTGGTTTCATTCTCGACTAATATTGACTAGAATTCCGTACATCACTTCTTATGCATTAAAATAAACACTGTTATACACTTATCATAAGTGCAGTTTTATCTTCATACTTATTGGTAAGGTGGGATGCGGCCCTTGAATAATCATGGTCGAGAGTCATTTAATTAGACCGTCTTATTGTGTGGTCATTTCAACAGTATTTTTTTGGTATTAAATTCATATTATCTAATACTACTGGCTAATAGTTAATGATGTCGAATGTAAATGTACAAGTAAATGTTTTGTTTTATCTATGTTTGAACTAACTTTTCTTTTCACAAATGGACAACACTAAAATGTGGATAGGCTCTCAGTACTTAAACGTACTGTGTTCTTATTAGTGTGGTACATTTACAGGTCATTACCATGGCCTAGCCTTGTTACCATCACTTGTGTAAATTGCTATTCCCTGTGTATATATGGTCCGACATTAGGTGCAAATGTCAGCTATTCTACCTTTTCCATTATCTTAATCACTTTTGAGATGTATATCGCAACAGTGCTATGTGATAAGAAATCGCGATCGTTTGCTCTTTAAGGTTGTATTTAGTGTCTTAGCATTAGTGAAGGAATAGAGTTGATTAAACGTAAGTACTGAAGGTTAAAACGGTTTATATATGTTATGTTGTAGACTAGGGTATAGGTGTCAGCAATCATAGGTGATTTAATACTTATTTGCGTACTATTGTTTCTGATTTTTACGGCATACTGATGCGTGTCTGTGGTAAGTTCCTAGACTCCTAATAACCTCACGTATGGCATCCTGCCACTAAGCGGGAATTGGGTATTTACCACCATCTGCAATTACCAAACCTTATTTTTATAAAAGCGCACCTTATTTTATATGTCGTTACATTGATCACTTTTGTTTATTTGCAATATTGCATTTTTAAATACACTGAAACCAATAAATATTAGGTCAATTGATGATAGTGAGCAATGACGTCGCATATCAATTATCTCATACAAAATATATGGAAACGTTCCTTTTTGACAGTTTATAAAAAGTGCGTCAACGATTAGTGGTGTCAAATACCCAATTGCACTGCCACTTATTTCCAATGTAAGATTTCTAGATACCGAAAGAACATGTGAAATATGTGTAATAGCCGACTTGTGAACCGTAGACCATAGAGGTAGATAAATAAACTTTAACAATAATCTCACAATATTTTTGTTTCTAAAAGCTGTTTTCCCATAGAACCTAGGCTTTTGTTTATCTAAACAAAATACCAGTTTCGTTTTTTCGTTCCTACAGATAATTTTCCCCAACCCTTCCTTAAGGAATTGATCCCGGGTTCTTGTGAGCTTTTTCCATTAAAAGATTTTATCATAATATGGTTCGCATTTGTATTTATAAGTAAACCAGTGTTATATCATTTAAAGAATTCACAAAAGGCCAGTAGTAAATGCCGGCACGATGTCGTGACAAGCCCTTGGTAATGTCCGGTGACCTTTATCGCAAATTGCCCAGCTCGTTAATCACTACCTCTTAAGCCTCTATTTATGTTTACTTTCAGAGGAAACTTTGCGTGGGACAATTTTGTGTATTTTACAAAAAGGTTGTCAACTATAAATATATAGTTAAAAAGTTAACTTTATTCGGATACAATAGTATCCGAATAAAGTTAACTTTTTTATTCATTGAATAAGTTTGCAATCAATTAAAAGTCCAGTACGGTAAATGGTTCCGTTCACTTCCTAAATAAAACACATACCAGTTGTGGCAAGACATGGTCTTTGAACATTACATTTGCCTTGTTCACCATACATGCCTACCTTTTATATGTATGCTAGCTCTTAAGACGATTTCTACAACAACGCCATCGTCAGCAAGGCAAAGGTCTATTTACTTATATAGGTTAATGTGAACTTCTTTGAAACAAACAGTATAAGGTCTTCAATTGCTTGTCTGGAAATAGGTGCTCTTAATATTAATCGTGAGATACGATCACAAATTTTGTAATATTCATAATAAATGCTTTGATTCATGAAACAAGACATACAATCAGATAATGTTGTATTAATCCCAAAAACCTAAAAATACAAGTATTCCATTATGGTTCACCCAAAACCCTTCAAATTACATTTAACAAAGATAAGGAAATTGTTAGTAAAACTTACTCGCACCTAATTTTGTTCAGTGTTACAGGTTATTTGATTTTTATCACGCCGATTACGGTTCTTGAAAACAACTTTTCTTGCGGCATAGTTAATTAGCCCTTTTGACCTGTTTTGTTGCCGATAAGGAGGTTATGTAACATTGTGAAATAAATATTTATATACGCTGACATTAGACTCCGCAGCATCCTTTAGCCACAATTTAAACAAGCAGCTTATACTAAGGGAACTCATGAAGGATTATCCCTTCATGAGTTCCCTTATTATTATTCTATCGTCATAGCGTTGATACATAGAAACACCCAGACCAATATGAACTGATATAACATGTACCCAAAACCCTGGGCGTAAAAGCCGACTTTCAACTATTACATCAAACTATACAACAAACATTTAATTTATTTATATTGGTCTTTTGTGAAGAAGCAACAAATAAAACTCAAGGGCATGGCCATTTTAAAACAATTAGTCGTTGTACACATTCATTAACACACTGATGAAATTGGAAAGCGTTTTATTGTCATTTCTCATTTTATGTATAATAACTTGAAATGAGATTTCCTGAATATACAAAAGCTATTATCGGTTCATATTGGTATATCGTCGATTTGAACTGTGGCTTTAATATTTGCACTGGTCCAGTTCAGATAATGGATTGTGTTGTGGTCGATCTAAGTTCGCCGTTATGCGATTTTCGCCAGAGTAAATGTTGTTTTGGAGTTGAGCTTGTTTTTTTGTGCTCTGCCTTGTTTATTGTCGTTGATCTTATCTTGTGTTTACGTTAGTTTGGCCTTCGATAACAAATACAAATATCAAAAATCAAATACACACCTACATTTTAGCCAAAAATACAACGCAACAAGCTTTATTGGTTTGCAGGAATCCAAAGGGTTCATAGTTCTGGGGGGTTACCGCCATCTTTTTAAACAGTGTTACAATAACTTCGTCATTTCTGGTACAAAAATGCTGATGTATCAATACATTTTTAAGAGATTGCGGTAACCCCCCTGGAATACTTTCGTCAACGCAATAGCTGCTAGTTTTCGTAAGTCTTGAAAGCCACAATACAAAAAATGTTTATAAAAACTTTGCATTTTTTTAGTACCATTGTTATCTATGTATATATGTTTTGCATTGACTTTTATTTGCATACATTGTAGTATATTTGCGCAAAGCGTGGGCCTATGGTTAGATCTGATCGGAACACTGCATTTGCGAGTCTCTGAGCTCGGAGACTGTAGAAAATTGACAATGTAATCGAAACTAATGTCACTAGCTGTATGTGATTCTCCATGGTTTTGCTTTTTTTGTTCGTTAAAAGTTTAGGTATTTTAATTAAATTTCGCTTAGATTAAGCATGTACTAGATGTAGTCATAAGACGTTGCCGCTCTTATCATTGTAATGCAATACACGTCATGTATCTTTGTCTATCACACGAATCCTAGTTACGAGTAGAAGAGACGGTTGATAGACGTTTGACAACACCGACGTCGTGTCATTTTGTGGCCTCCAAAGAGGCCAAAACATTACGAGCTGTCGTGCAAATTTTCACAAAGTGTCATAATTTTAATAAATATTTGAAAAGAAATAAGTAAACGTAGAAAAATGTCGTGTTCTGCGGTAAATTGTTCTTCAAGAACCACCAAAGGAGGAGTAAAAGACCCGGAATTATCATTTCATAAGTAAATATTTGACGACATTTTCATTCATATTACGTAGTTGTAATGAGACTTATGGATAAAAAACATGTAGTAGTAGACTTTAAATAATGTTAGACATACATTAGCTTGTATTAATTGTAGAAATTACGTCTAAAACAATTAATATTATGCATGAAAATTTAAGGATGTTACATAGTGATGTACTCAACATAGAATTTAATTCCATCGATAGTATTTCTTTAACAGTTTCTTTTATACAATTATTGAATTTTTAGGTTCCCGAAATGTCCACAAATCAGAGAAGAATGGGTTAAAAGTGTAAGGCGTGAAAACTGGGAGCCTACGAAGAACTCCAGGCTTTGCTCAAAACATTTTGAGCAATCCTGTTTCATCGTAGGGTTATCAATAAAAAAAACTGAAATCCGATGCAGTACCAACCATTTTTGAAGGATATCCTGGATATTATCAACCTGTTAGTTATTTTTACTATTTAGACCCTTTTATGCGAGTCTTTTCTGTATAACTGGTTAGAGAAAGTAAGTTTTTTGTTTTCTTTAGATAGAAATAAATCTGTTTCTATACTATATATTTTAAAGTTTAAATTGGAATAGCATGACAATAAAAAGCGTACCGATAATGAAGTATGTTGTTTAAAGGCATACAAATAAAGTTCCTTTACAACAAACTACTGAGTGACTTAAAATTAATTTTTACAATTTCCTTAATTTAAATGTGATGAAAGTGTTATTCATAGTCATGTGCTACAGTTGTGACTTGTTTAAACTTTTTTTTCATGATACCCACTATTGTGGGTTATCAATGTAGGTATGTATGGGTCTTTAAAAATGATAATGAGGCTTTCAGTATATATTTTTTAAATAAAATAATTTTTAAGTTTGAGTTTGTGAGTGTTATTTAAAATTTGTTATTTTACCGTAAAAATATAATATAGGTAGTCTATTGAATACCTACCAATAATATTTGTTTTATTTTTCCAACATCATCTAATTTTTAACCCAGGAAGACCAAACTTTAAAATATTTGCGTATAAAATTTATTATGGTAACGCTTTATTTTTAATTTTTGTTGTAGATAAAATTAACAGCGTTGCTGTATCTGACTCCATGTTATTTTTAACACAATTTATAATCATCTAATTCTGCAGGTGCGACGACGACGCCCGGCTTAATTCTAGCAATATGTTCGATACCAAGGTCACATCCCTAGTGACGCACCTAATACAAATCTGTAACTGCACACTAACAAAAATTAGACACCGCCTTTCAATATACAGTCTGTCTACCTCATAATATGTCTATGAAATTTCGATTTTACGTTCACGGTTTCGATGTCAAATTTGATTTGCAAATTAATATCAATATATTACAGGTCCTGTCAGACGCAGCGGCTTGTAATAACAAATTAATGTTTTATTGTCATTGGATTAATTTCGATTTAGTTATGGATTTTTAAATGTGATATTAAATAATATCGCTCTTCATCGTTAAGTCATTCATTGCTATTATGGTAACTGACTAAAGCGATTTCAATTATTCAGCGATACTTCATGAGCACATCATATATTTGTTGTATTAGGAACAGATTATTCAAAGAGTTCAAAATATGAGGTTTACCTTATTCTAAGTATTATTCTAAGTCTATGGTTACTAAGCAGATAGTTATAATACTTATGTTAATTAGTGCTAATTATGAAAGTAAAATGGATGTTGACAATTTCTTGTTGCTTACATAAACTAATGGGTGCCAATAAATTATTCACGTGAACAATATGTTACTTAGAATAGCCACCCAAGTAGAGCCACCAAGGTACTAGAACTCTGATAAAATGAGGTATATCTGGATAATTAGTTTTAGTATAGGATGTCTGTGTTGTGAAGCTTTTTGGTTGCGATGCTACATCATCATCATATCAGCCACATGATGTCCACTGCTGATATAGACCTCCCACAATAACAACAGCTCGGAAGCAATCTTCACCCAGCGGCCAAACGCAACCTTCCTTAGGTCATTTGTCCATATTGTGGGCATCCTACGCCTTGCCGATACGTGGTATCCATTCGAGAATCTTTCGACTACGATACTACGAGCATAATTATGGCCTAATTATACTCGTAATATGTAGAATTTATTGATAGCTATTATTACTGTCAAGACAGATTATGCCATAATCCTACATACACAATAAACTAATTAAATGCACAATCTCACTCAAAAAGTGTCCGCGGCAAAACTCTGTCTCTGTTGGGCAGAATTTTCATTCAATTTCATTAGTCATCATGACATAGTAGTGTGCTCGCGCTTTTTGATTTTCTACCTTCTAAGTGACGTGTTGAGGTCAAAATTTAAATGAATATTTGTATGTTATAGAAATATCAATAACTAAACGTATGTGGGCAGGGCACATAGTGCGTAGAACCGATGGCCGATGGGGCGGAAAGGTTCTCGAGTGGCGTCCGCGTAACGGAAAACGAAGCGTAGGCCGACCCCCAACCAGATGGTCTGATGATCTGGTTAAGGTGGCAGGTAGCAGATAGATGTCAACTGCAAGGGATCGGTCCGCGTGGAAATCATTAGGGAGGCCTTCGTTCAGCAGTGGACTTTCTAGGTTGTAATGATGATGATAATGATAAACGTATGTGTAGTGAGGCTCGGACGCTTGGACACTTTTTGGTTGAAGTTTCTTCGTGATTGTGCATATAGTTAGTTTAATGTTTATCTATGGCTATAATACATAAGATCAATACAGTTAATTAAGTAGGAGTATTCGCTGAACTTTTATGATTTATAACTGACCATTAACAAACAGTCTATCCAATATTATTCGATTCGATACAAAACAAACACATTTACTGGAAACGGGCGGTGTCATTTGTTGAATGTCAAATTGTGTGTGAGACAGTGTAGCTCACATCCACTGAGTGATTTCTTTAGCTCCTTAATATTCCGCTCATGTCGCCTCCGCCCATGTTGGCAGCATTATTTTTCCTGCTATCTACGCTCGTTCATGATTTATGTAAGTTCTCTATACAACTTTTTCAATGTTTTGGACTCGTGAATTGGAAATAAAGCTATACACAGCTGTCTTATGATTTTAAAACATATATAAGAGGTAAATAAAGTCAGTTCTTTTTAAATTTCTTGCTTAATTTTACGTAGTGTGTAATTTTGAATTGCATTCTTTGTAATAAAATAAATAAATTTGTAGATTAAATAAAAGGTTGAACATGCTTTTCGTAGTACGGGATAATGTTTTTGGGTCACCCAGCTAATGTCAGACCTTTGCGATAGTTAATAATAATAATAAAATGTATTTATTTATCTTCAAAATCATTCAAAATACAATATAATAAATAATCAAGATTAAATACAGTTATTCAAAATACAATAAAATATATAATCAAAATTAAATTAAATAGTTGCTTAATTGGTCCACTGATATGTTCCGAAAAAATATCCTTGCATCTTTTGCGTGCATGTACTTCTATATTATGACTGTCGTCAATTATTTATCTCGAATGTGGAGCACTCGACGGTGTGATTCAAGTCTGACGGATGGCTGGGCGCTCGCACTCACACGCACACATACGTGTAATCGGCCTCATTTTGTGCCGACGGCACATCTCTGCTTAATATAATGATCGCGGAGGCTACTCATCTCTGAATAATTCCTCATTAACTTAGCTACTCGTACCTCTTGTCTTATGGGAGCCCAATAAAATTTACTACCAGCCCGTAATTATCCGAGCCCTAATTACGTCTTTTTTAAAATGCGTCAGTTCTATCCTTATTGTTTTTCAATAGTATATTTCGCTTGTTTGGTATTCAACTATTTAAATAATACTATTATCGTTTAGCAATGGAATACTCAATTTGTTGGTAGAAATTCTCAATTTTTATTGTACTAATTATTTGATATAATGGATAATTTGACTAAATTGAGTCACAATAAAGAACGAATTGGCGCATTTTAAAATTAACAGAATTGCGGCCCTGGTTGTTCGCCCGACAGTTCGCGACGATGTAATGTTTACAGCGAACAATGTAATTTGTTGTGACACTTACAATCTTTTTATGTAAGTGAGGCTTCAGATAAACAGCCTTTCAGCGTTAAATAATAGCGTCACGGCTTTTGAGCACTTTGTGTTCTGCTATGATAAAGAGAAAGACATTGTGGAACATTAAAATATATAACTGTGGATGCGATTAGGTGCGCGTCGCACAATTATTTTAATGCATTACCCGATTAAGCTCTTTAACATATAAAATATAGTGTCTGTTTGTCATTTTGGAATGTCCAGTTTTTCTTCATGTATATGAATGCATATACGGCACAAAGAATTTCATTTTTTTTGTGTGTATCTAAGATTTGGATGGGACTTTTTTTAAGCAGGTGGCTGATGTTATAAGGAAAAACTTAGGCTAGTTTTATTTTCGAAAAAACTTTTATTTAGAAAAATAAGTGATGTTGTAACGAGCGGCGGCCACCCGTTACATGTTTTTGTGTTTGCAATTGTTAGAAGTAAAGAGATACACTCTTTGTGTATCTATGATTAATTGTTTCAGAGGGCACAATAAGCAGTGAAAGAAATCATATTTTTCGACAATAAGGCAATGAAGCTTATCATCATCATCAGCTCATTAAACGTCCCCACCGAGGGGCACGAGCCTACCCGTATAGGGTGATTAGGCCTTAGTCGTCCACGCAGGCCCAGTGCGGATTGGACGACTTCACACACAACCTTCGAATCTCTTCGCAGGCGTGCATGAAGGTATCCGCACGATGTTTTCCTTCATCGTAAGAGCGTCGGATAACGTACATATATTTCGAAAATTCGAAAACACATTGATACGTGTCGGGATTTGAACCTCGGCCCTCCCGGTAGGAAGGCGACAGTCCACACCATTGAGCCACCGACGCTCAATCAAGCTTATATCCAAATCAAATAGGGGAAAAATTTACAAAATGTTTTTTTTAAAGAGCCATCTGTCCTCGTTCCTAATCCCGTCAAGGTCACTATCAGCGGCGAACAGGACTCTAAAAATGACGCTCATCAATCGTTAAATCATCGTTGGCATCGTATAGTGTTGATGGAAATTTCTATATACAGTTATCGGTTTCCTTCAAAACTACCGCCATGGATAGGTTTACCATCAAATCAGGGATTTGATTGTCCCGTTCCCTTGAAAAAAAAAGGTAGTTAAGTACGTAACGTTGTTGAAAAGTCACGCCACGCCAGTATAAAAGTCGTTTAAAGTCTAGTCGTCAGATTTTGCTTTTACTTTGAAAGTAGCCGGCGATAAGAGCATATGTGCTCGAGTTTTATGCGTGTTTTAGAGAGGTTCCACGTAGCGTGTCAATCTTTCTGACGCTGATGTTATTAGTGGGGTATATACGGAGCTATATACCTAGGCACGTCTGACTCGGCGACAGGATAACGCGAATTTTATATAAGATCGTTATATTACTTTGTAGAAGTTTGTGATCTTCATGCTACGGGCTAGGTGGGTTGATAGTTGTATTTACGCTGTTAGATTGTATGTTTGAGGAATAGGGAAAGTATTGATTTGTCGCATAAAATACGAGTGTGGCTTTGTATAATGTATTTTTGCTACCAAAATGTTAATGGTAAAATACTTTTGCCATTAAATTTTTGTTTTGCTTGAAGTTATCATTCGTTAACTCATATCTCTTTAATATGAGGTTTTATTTTAGATGGACAATAAACTAGATGCACGATCTCACTCAAAAAGTGTCCGCGGCGAAATATCTTATGTTTTATAAAGCATCCCTATCTCCCAAGACTATAAGACTCTGTTGGATACTCTCTCTCTATCCCGCTTATTTCACTTAATTACTTCTTACTTAACATTCAATCTAGATTACGCACGTGACCGTCATCTCACGTAATGATAAGCGATGATGCGGACTTTATTGAAATAAGAGTTGCTTCAAAATTTGATACAAACGGTTCAGTTGTTTAAAAGTCCATCGCTGTTATACAACGTGACACTAGTTTGCTATTATTTCTTGATCTTTTTGCATAGGTTGCCTGAAGCGGGTTCCACATAGCGATAAGGCTCACTGTTTTGATTTAATTATTTGCTGTTCGTATTTATTGTTTGCTTGTGAGTGTCTATCTATCAAAAACTCAATCTCAGCAAAGAAAACCAGGCAACAGGTTCTTTGCGAATAATAAAACAAGGTGTAAAAATAGATGTTATTTTTGTGAAAACAACCCGTACACGACAGAAACATATTTACCTTAGAGTAGTATTGCTCAAAACACTAGCAAATAGTTCCCTCACGCGGCGCTTCTCTTGTATTTTTTATTAGATAGCAGGCCAGAAGGGCAACTGGCAAATAGAAAGGTCGTAACCTGCATTTTTAAACATGCCGCCTTGCTTCCGCCAAGAAAATGAATTGAATAAATAACTATGTGAATGAGCAAATTCCTGTTGATTACCACAGATTTGGGTAATGGTCGACGCAAAATTCAGTCAGATATTAAAGTAGGTCAAGTAAAGGAACATGTGATTTTTACTAGTATTAGTTAGATACTTGAATGTATCTGTGTGTGTTCTGAAACTTTTTTAGTTATTCCTCAAGCAGGTCTAAAGTACCATCACTTACCTAGTGAATTTCAAGTCTGTTCCATGACTGATACAGTTACAGAAGACCTTAAAAACTATGCCCGTCACCCGAGACGACAGATACTTCTTGTCTTATACCTAGCAATCTTAATCTAAATCTGGCAATTAGCTACATTGCTCACTTTCAGTAGCATAAAAGTGCATAACATTCCTATTATACGGAATGATATTGCTAGATATCGGCTGCTGTAAACACCTATCGAGACTATGAGTATTTAGTATCGAGCGTTAAACCTCGTGCTTTAGACTTTTAGTACCCACCACAAATTTAAGAATATACAATCTTAAGTCTGGGGTTCATTGTATGAAAATATTTGTTACTTTTATAAGGTACATTACGACCACAGCTAAACAGGTCTCAATCGGTAACATTTATCGTAGCGAGATTTCAGATGAGCTGCAAGCATTGGTTCAGTGTGTTGGTTTCGAATAATCATACGCTAGGATCTTTCGAACACTAAAATACACACTATTTTGTTAATAGATGATAATTTTCAATGGAATATTTATATACATTTCTGGCAACTGTTAGGCCTTGTTACAATGAATATTCATGTGTATAATTGATAATAACCTATTATTATAAATTATAATAATTGTGCTCCCTAGAGCACAATTTGGTACTAACAGTAATAATTTACTTGAATATCGTTTTATAGTTTCCATCATCTTCATCACAGCCTGAACTGAACTGAAGCTGTTACCCGCCAACCGGGTCGTCCCCCCTTCTGGTTGGGGTTAATAGTTTTATCATGTCTTAAATAGAAAAACTGACTTCATTGTATGAATGCGTTGTGACAGTAAAGCGAATTTTCTTCCCGTTTATACAGTTTTAGCAAAAGGGGCGCAGTATCACGTGTTCCGTGTGCGATAGCTGATCATTCCGCTCAGTGAGCTTCACAGCGGGTGTGACACAACCCCCCAATTACCCGTATAAAAATGTCAGACTTTCGGTGGTTTTCCTCTACGCCCCCCATTCACGTATATTGTCTGAGTGTGGTGCTCGTTTTACGTATTTACGACGGTTAGCCATGTGCAGTGTCGCTTCGCATTACATATGAAGCGAAATTCCTTTTGCCATTAGAGATCTGCGGTGGAAGTGTAATGTGGTATTTATTTTAAATATTCTAGGCTTACGCGTTGGCAGTGTTTCGGTAATGCAACGTTGATGATATAAATCTGCAAGCAACGTAGGATCATGGTAATAAATATATATATATTTTTATAAAAAAATACCATTCTAGGTAATTTAAACACGTATGTATGTCAATAAAAATACCAATAAATTGAAAATAGTGGTTCGCACTTTTATGGAATTTGAGTACTGTTAGAGATTCAGTAAGACTGCTACTTCGGTTTGATATATGAAAGAAAAAAGTACAATATTTTGAAAATTTATTATAATAAGTTATCTTGGTAAGAGCGATCCGTTTTTATTTCATTATATAGCACAAAACGTGTAATAAGCACAATACGCTAAGCCATACTAAACGCTCAGGGGAATTAGAACGGTTTTAATACTAGTAATACGAAAATTGATTATTTATGGTGATGTCAAAAAATATCAATGTTTGGTGGTGGGCTGGTCCATATACGTTGTAATCTGAAGCTTAGTTCTTAATAATTTCGTTTAAAATGCACTAACTGTTATTTAAAAACTGTCTGAGTCCTGGCTAAGCCAGTTAATGAGGTGCTCAGGTTGTGACTATCGCTTCGAGTGGAGCGCAAATAGTGTGCGATAGCGCAAGTAGCTAATTAGTATTGCCGATTATGTGGGATTGACTGAGTTCGTTAATGGAATTTTACTGATAAGTCGTAAACAGAATTAGTGTAATGCTGCCTGTCAAATTGGAATTAAGATACTGTATTAATCGGTAATTCATTGCAATTATATATTGTTAATATAATGTAGGGATAGCGTTGTATTTTAGATATCAATAAATCTAACGTATTAAGAGCTATTCAATTGAAACTTTTTTACGTTTAATTAGTCTATTATTGGCTTCATAAATCTCGAAACACCAAGTATCTGGTACATCGGAACCAATTTATCAGAGTTATAAACGACGAAACACTCGTAAAAAGGTAGGTAGTGCCCTTGCGCTTCGCTTGGCTCGTCTTGGCGGGGCACTACCGTTCATTACCTACAAATTAATTCCTCTTTTTTTTACTTTGATGACTTCGGTTTTTGCACCATTTTAGTATGTTTTTTTTTGCAGAAAAATTTCTTGTCTCTGTTCACAGATGCGAGCCAAAGTCTTAATTTTGTTGATTCCAATATAAAAACTGGCCAAATTTTGGAATATTTTGTTGTAAGCGAGTCTGTATTTTAATTATTTCAAATTATGTCTGCAATTTGATTATCTGAAATAATTAACTGACCATATTTTTTTTTATGTACGTATAAAAAGCCCCGTGAGTCATGATACATAATACATACTTTAAATGAAAGATTCCTCTTTTTAAGGCACTATAACTTGAAGAAATCGAGCTGGCCACCCATGTAGCTACGCACGTAGCCTTGTGCGATCACTCAGAAAGCTACGGACCGTAGCTTCCGTTACGGAGACTGCTACGGTCGGTGCTACGGTACGAGACATGCTTAACCATGTAAACCGCTCGGTGGTTAACGTCTTGTAAAAAGGTTTGATGTGAAGTTTGCGTACTATTAGGTAATGGTTTGCTGTATTGATATTTAGAGATTGTGGATATTTAAGAGTATTTTCATTCAAGTAACAAATCAGAATAATTATACAAATTTGTAATTTTGACTTGTACCTTTTCTGGAAAAGATTTTTCTGAACCTTTATAGATAGGTACTTTGTTGTAAAAAAAAACATTATTTGGTGAATGAATGTTCAAATTTTTTACCATTGTGAATGAATTATCGATATGCGATTGTTGTATATTTTATTGTTACCAAATATGACTATTTGTTAAAGTACACTTAACTGGTTATTAGGTAAAAAGCTGCTCGAAAAAGATTTTAATCTGCCTAAATGTAGTAACAAATGAAAAAAACTTTTATCACGGAGCACTCGTACAACAAACTTCTTTCAATTATGAAATTTAAAAATAACCCTGTTTGTGAATATTTAATACTAATAAATTAGTACAGAATAGCTCGAAAACGGATTTTTAAAAAAGTTTCATGAAAACTTTGTACTTAAGTCAAAAAGCCTATGACGGTAAATATTCATCTTTATGTAATACATTTCTTTTGTGAAAGTCTAATCCAACACGCTACGGAGTTAACAAATTAACCACATGGTGGGGTAAAACAGCTCAAGGCCGTTTAATAACATTTGACCTCATCCCAATCAAAGACTCAATATTTCGTGAAATATGGCTCCTTCGGTGACAAGCTGCATTCCATCGACAGCCACGGCTATTCGGCCAAGGGTACAACTTAATAGAAGTCGTAGATGATGCAGACTTAAAGTTGGCTATCAATCGTAGTTATCTACATATATTTTTTTAAATAAACGTTGCTATATATACATTACCTGCGTTGATATTAAATAAATAATATCCACAGACATTCACACAGCGCCTTCTAGTCCTAAACTAAACCGAAGCCTGTAATATGGATACTAACAACGGATAAACATACTTACATTTGGTTTTTTTATAGATTGTCGTGAAGCGACAAATGAGAAGACCAATAATAGATGGTTATGGAATTTAATATAATAGACCTAATACAAAATTATACACGGTTGGGAATGAGTGGAGGTGTAGAGTGAGAGGTATGTATGATGAAGGTGTTTAGTGTGGTAGCTTGTATCTTCCTTGTTCGTCTTCTACAGCTTAGGATGCACCGGTAAACCGCAGGGTTGAGCACGATGGCACGGGCAGTGAGTTAGGCGCCGTGGAGGGCTTGATTCCACAGAGCCGCGTAGTATTAGGGCGCTTCCAGGGATCACTGGCACCTGGTGTGCGTCAGCTTCGGCGATAGGACACGAAGCTCCAATAGTTTGGCTTCTCACGTCAGCCTCGGCAGCAGCAGCGGGGAAACGTCAAAAATATAAACAAACATGTCAAATAAATGAAAAAAGGTGATTTAAAGTTAATATTAAAGAGAAAACAATAAAAGATTCAGTGGATAATGAAGGAAAAATGCTATAGCATCGAATGCAATGGGTCGGTACGTATAAGTACTCCCGGACCGAAGTAATTGCGGCTGAAAGAATCGAGAGTTACAATGCATAGTGATATTGAAGTGAAAATAATGAAAATAATAATGTAAATACATATTGTAAATTGAATAAAAGTAAAATAACAAAAATGAAAAGGTTAGTACTACATTTCTACAAATATATTATACATTGAAAAACAGACGATAGAAAATATATATATAAGTTTATTATATATTCGGTTAAAACCAGGCATGGTCAATGGTACGTACAGAGACATGTCAAGCATTAAAATAAAGATTAATCAGTCATTTATCATCAAGTTCTCTCGCTTTGAACGTTATTGTCGCACTGGCATTTCGCGTGTCGTAAGAAGCTTGGAATGGCACAACGTCGATCACCGTTAAGGCGGAAATTACGGCCTTTCTAGGGCTACACAGGACTGAAGGGAAAATACTTCAAGATTGCTATACTAACATAAATAACTCATAGTATGTATATCAGTAAGTAATATATTTTTCTTCGATTCTTGTGAAATATGTAGGAAAGTTCCTGAGTGTTTTTAAGTGAAACACCAATGCTTGACGAATGTGTGTTTATTTCATTTCACATCACTTATATTACAAAATAATGTTCGCAACTAGCGGCTATACAAACAACCATCAATGCGAGAATGAGACAGAAAGTGAGAGCAGGACAGACTATGTAAAATGTGAGAGAGACGCATATTGTGGGTAAGAGTGAGATAGCATGTACGTAAATATGTCGAGCGTGGACAAGGGTAACTAGAGCGATCTGCTACAGTACACCCCTCAAGCGAAGCGTACCGGCCTTTTGATAGCTCTTCCTAGTCGAGTTTTCGTCTCACTCATCGATGGCTTGGCGCACGGCGATGGCACTGTAGGTATCGGTCGAGGCAGCACGTGCGATTCTTCGTTGGTTGTATCCATCGTGTAGGCCGGCTTCAATCGGTCAATTGATATAGTGGCCTCTCTATTAGGAAGCTGCAGTGTAAACACCTTGTTGTCTTTGCTCCTGTGTAGAACTGTGTAGGGACCATCGTACGGTGGTTGTAGTGGCTTTTTAACGGCGTCAACTCGCACAAAGACTTGTTTACAGTTTTTCAAGCCTGAGTGTACGAAGATTGTTTTGCTGCTTCGTTGTGTACTTGCAGGTGATGGTTTCAGCTGCTGGATAGTAGACCGTAGTTTCTCAACGAAGGGGTAATCCATAACAACGTCTGCGGATGATGGTGTAAAGAAGTCACAGGGCAGTCTCAGATTGTGCCCATACGTGAGTTCAGCGGCGCTTACCCGACGTCACCCTTCACTGCTGCGCGTAGGCCAAGAAGTATGGTAGGCAACTCATCGGTCCAGCTGGCATTGCTTAATCGAGCTTTGAGGGCAGTCTTCATGCATCTGTGCCATCGCTCGATCATACCGTTGCTCTGGGGATGGTATGGCGTGGTATGAATCCTTTTGATTCCTAGTAAGTTAGTAAGAGCGACGAACAGACGACTCTCAAACTGTCGTCCTTGGTCGGTTGTAAGCTGGATAGGACAGCCAAATCTTGAAATCCACTTCTCGTAGATTGTTTTGGCGACTATTTCTGCGGTTATCTCTTGTACTGGGTGCGCTTCTGGCCAACGTGTAGCTCGATCAATCATAGTTATGACGTATCTGTGGCCGTCGGGTGCTGTTGGGAGTGGGCCTACAATATCTACATGTACGTGCTCGAAGCGATGAGTATATGGAAATTTTCCGAGTGGGCTCGATGTGTGACGCTGTACTTTCGCTCGTTGACATCCAATACACGTTTGAACCCATTTCTTGATGTCTTTGTTCATGGAAGGCCAAAAGAATCTCTTCTGTACGAGTTTTCTTGAAGTCCTTACACCGGGGTGACTCAGTCCGTGAATCGAGTTGAATGCGTGTAGTCGAAATTCTTCAGGTAAGTACGGACGTGCAGTATCAGTAGATGTTTCGCAGTAGATAGCTTGTGTTGTTGCAGGTAGCAATATCTTTTTTAGATTAATGCTCGGTGATTTCAAAAGCGCGGGTATACACCCGTCTCTTTCTTGTGCTTGCGACAGTGCATTGTAATCGATCGCATTTGGGCATGCGATCGCGTCGGCGTCGAGTCGTGATAATGCGTCTGCTACAACATTATGTTGGCCGCTGATATGTCGAATATCGCTAGTAAATTCGCTGATGAAGAGTAGTTGACGCGTGCGACGCGGGACTTCGTTATCCGATGATATCTTCTGCATTGCGTATGTTAGCGGTTTATGGTCGGTGAAAATTATCGTCGGTCTTCCTTCTATGATTTTTCTAAAATGTTTGACTGCGAGGTATATAGCTTGAAGTTCTCGATCGAATGTTGAATAGGCTTGCTGCGTTTGCGTAAATTTCTTGGAAAAGTAGCCGAGTGGTTGCCACTTGTTATCGACGAGTTGCTGTAGCACCGCTCCAGCACATATGTTGGAGGCGTCACACATAAGAGCAAGCGGGACGGAGTGGTGCGGATGAGCAAGACAGGTAGCTTCTTTAATGCATTTCTTGCAATTTTCAAAAGCTTGAGATGCGATTTCAGTCCATGCAATAGCGGTCTTATCCTTTTCTTAGTTTTATGTAGAAATGAATGTAGCGGTGCTTGTACGGTGGCTGCATTAGGTATATTTTCCCGATAGTAATTGATCATACCGAGAAAACGCCTTAATTCTTCTATTGTTCTTGGTTTGGGATAATTGGTGATGATCTTGACCTTATCTTCGGGTGGTTTGATGCCTTCGGGACTGACGGTGTAGCCAAGGAATGTAAGTTGCGATTGGCCGAATACACATTTTGCTGGATTGATGGTGATACCGTACTCCTCTAACCGTTGTAAGACGAGATGTAGGTGTTGGCGATGTTGTTCCTCGTCAGTCGAAGCTAGGAGCAGATCATCCACAAATGGGTAGACAAAGTCGAGATCACGAAGGACAGCATGTATAAACCTTTGGAAGGTTTGACCGGCGTTCTTGAGACCCGGGCACATTCGTGGGAATTCAAATAGTCCAAATGGAGTTATAATCGCAGTTTTCTCTATGTCTTCGTCACGGATTGGTAGTTGTTGGTATGCTCGGTTAAGGTCCAACGTCGAGAAACTCGCTTTCCAGTCAATTGGTATGTGAAATCCTTAATTCTTGGTATAGGGTACCGGTCTGGCTTTGTTACAGCGTTAAGGCGTCTAAAATCGCCACAAACGCGTAAATCCCCGTTCTTCTTAGGCACCACGTGGAGCGGGCTTGCCCATGGACTCTTGCTCGGTCGACAAAGGCCTTGACCAATCATGTTCTCGAACTCCTTCTTTACTTGCTGATAACGATGTGGCGGAATCGGGCGGGCACGACAATGTATAGGTGGGCCGCTTGTTTCAATGAAATGTTCGACATTATGCTTCGGATTCAATTTCATTGATGTAAGTCGAGTGATTCCAGGGTAGCCAGCAAGGACATCGTGATATAATTGTTTGATGTCGATGCTGCGTACTGTCGGTATGTTGGTGTTCCCGTGGCGTGGGTGTCAAGCTTTGTGGTGTTGTCGATAAGTTTTTGGTTCTTCAAGTCTACCAATAGGTTGTGATGTTTCAAGAAGTCGGCTCCAATTATCGGTTTGCTGACGGCGGCTACTACAAACTTCCATTTGTAGGGTCGGCGCATACTTAGGTCGAGGTCCAAAGTCTTTTCTCCGTATGTAGGTATGATGGTGTTGTTAGCGGCGTACAGATGAAACGGAAGTGGTTTTTCGCAGGTCCCTTTTCGTCTAGGTATTACCGAGATATTGGCACCGGTGTCTACCAAAAACGATAGTTGCGTGCGCTTGTCTTTTATGAATAGGCGGTATGACTTGCTTTCTGCGCTGGGTTCCGCCTCTGCCAACGCTCGGTCTAGTTTTCCGACTTGATACTGTCGACATTAAAGCTGCACGGCGTTGTACAATGTCTTGCATCTTTCCCAAAACGGCGATGATAAAAACAGTGGGGCGATGGAGTGGCGGAACTAGCGAACTGCGAGCGAGAGCTACCGCGTGAGCGAGAGCTACTGCGCGAGCGAGACGGCGATATATGTTGTCGTGCTCGGGAGTTGCAACGTTGGACATAGTTGTGATAACGCGATCGCCCCGGTGATAATGCGGAGTGTTGATTATGACTTGTTGCTTTCAGCTCGGCTATTTCCAGATGTAATTTTCTTATTTCGTCAACCAGGTATTGCATGTTAACGTGTTGGTCTCGTAGGTGCAGCGACGATGATGACGTTGATACAGCGGATATGGTGGTTTTGTTCCAGCATCTTATCGGCGAGTTTTGCGAGTTCGTCGAGCGCAGTATCTTTGCTTATAGTGTCACTAACAACCAACACTGATCGTACGTGCGGTGGTAGGAGGTTCATCCACATCAACCGAAGGGTGTTGTCGGGCACCTTGTTGCGGGCAAGTGTGCGCATGCGTCGCAGTAGTTGACTAGGTTTCTGATCGCCGAGTTCCATTTCAGAAAGTAGTTTCTGTAGCTGTTTTCCGTCGGATTCTTCGTATACTGAGATGAGGCGTTCTTTGATGATAGTATACTGGCGTTCCGTAGGTGGATCGTACAGTAAGTCACAGATTTGCTCGATGTCTTCTTTGTCGAGCTTTGCTATGACCATCTGGGCTCGTTGTGCTTCTCCTTTCTTCATGTCTGACGTGACGGCTTCAAAGCTAATGAACCATAGGCGCGGTTTATCACGCCAAAACGGTGGTACGCGCATAGATAGTGCTATGCCGGCGACTTCTTGAGACGCAGATGGTACTTGGGCTGGAATTATGACCGATGGCGGTGGTGTCGGCGGCTGTGTTTCTTCATCATTGCCCATTCTTGCTGTTGTGTTCTGGTTCGGGGTCACCAATGTAGGAAAGTTCCTGAGTGTTTTTAAGTGAAACACCAATGCTTGACGAATGTGTGTTTATTTCATTTCACATCACTTATATTACAAAATAATGTTCGCAACTAGCGGCTATACAAACAACCATCAATGCGAGAATGAGACAGAAAGTGAGAGCAGGACAGACTATGTAAAATGTGAGAGAGACGCATATTGTGGGTAAGAGTGAGATAGCATGTACGTAAATATGTCGAGCGTGGACAAGGGTAACTAGAGCGATCTGCTACAATACTAACGGACTTTACACAGACAGTCGGTCTTAATTATAAATGGTTAAAAGGGTGATCAATTACTGTTGTAACTACATTTGTCATAGTCATGACATGGCGACCCACTGCGGGTGACAGGCTTTCATGAAGATACGGCCGTCACCGCCATGCAGATAGTAGTTGCGATCAACGTGTAAGTGTGATTCACCAGCAACCTCCTAATCTAAATTTTTATTATTATGTACAAATTAGGTTTTAATATGAGCCGCCCCTTCTCTCCGTCTCGATGGAGTGGATCTATAATCCACGGAGGTTTTATAATTGTCTAATACGTATGAATTTAAAAAAAACCTTTTAAATAAGATTTTTTTTTCAGAGTTATTGAGCCTTTGAAACGAGAAAAATACATTAAGTAGTAACATATACATTTAATAATGCTGTGGAAATATGTCGGATTTGCAGTAATTTTCAAGCTACACAAGATTACTGAACGCGAAGAGCGAAATTGGGAGCATTAATCGTATATTAATTGAAATAATTATTTTAAAAGACCCGAGTTGAAATCATTGCCCGGCTTCCAAAATAATAGTAAATAAATATAACTTAAAAAATTACAGGATCGACACATTACACAGTTGTAAATATGGATCGAGGCTTTTAATGTATGTTTTTCATTACTTATTGATACCCATGTACATTTGAATCATATTTAAAAACAAAAAAGGTGGAGGGTGGATGTTCTTTGTTGCGACTACCCATCAGTGATATGTGTCCCTTAATCCGTCAAGACTTTGTAGACGTAACCGTTTGTTCGATTGACTTACGTAACTTAAGTTTCGAAGGGAACCCACGTTTTTACAAAGAAATATAAACACATTGTTGAAAATGTTTAGAACTTAGTTTCGAACATTGTGTGGACGAACGAAGTTTTGTGAACGTATTTTTTTACTTTGGCAACAAATTCAATTATCCTCTCAATTTTGTTTATTACGCAGCACGGGTACGTTGATGCGTACCGAGTAGTTTAGGTCGTCCCTTATTAAATTTGGGTCGACCCCGGTATTGACTTGTGCTATCCGAAATCCTACCTTCGATAATATTTTTACGATAAGTCCCTGATTGTAAGGATGGTTATTCTGGCGGAATGAGCGATATGTTACGTGGAGAGCTGTTAATAACTGATTTTAATGGACTTGGGTTTACGAATCGTTACATAAGGTTTTCTTATGAAATTTCGTGGAGTATTTTGCTATTTGCAAAACTTTTATTATGGAGTATAGCAAATTGAGGTAACGTGGTCTTTAATAATAACTGTATATGTAACCCACCAAAAACATTCTGTAAAAAATCTAGCCAAGTCTCGATGGAGCTGCTTGATTATCACTAAAAAGTAATGAAATCAAGACAAAGACGTGCCAAGTCTAAGGTTCCTTACGCAATTAATTAATTATTATGGTTAATGTTGTGTGACTTGGCCGTTGAAGAGTACACAAGGATACAAACTAGGTGCTTCATGACACATTGCACCAATCTGTCGCCAGAACCGCTACCCATTGACGGTACAAATTTGCCACTTGGAAAACGGTGATTCAATAGCCCATCGATTGTGGCTTGATAAAGCCACTAACGTATAAAGAATGTTCACGGCCAAGTCACACAACATTAACCATAATAATTAATTAATTGCAGTAAGGAACCTAGACTTGGCACGTTTTTGTCTTGATTTCATTACTTTTTGATGATAATCAAGCAGCTCCATCGAGACTTGGCTAATTTTTTACAGATTTTTGTGGGATTTTACTCTTTTTGTAGAACTTGAAAGGATATTAGACGACCCATTGGGTGTAAGGTTGAAACGTCGGCTACTACACCAATGGTTCCGGGTTCGATCCCGGCAGTACCTACAATATTGGGTGCACCAACATGTCTGTTGTATTGTCTAGCGCGCTCAACTTGGCGGGGGCACTACCCGTGCCCCCCTATTTTTGACATCGGATGATGCGGCCCACCATGTTAAATATAATTATTGTTTTTAAAGGCCGTATTCAATCTCTTATAGTTTGGCTGCTCTTTTGTATCTAAGCAGGGTCACCAGGTACTCCAGACTTCGATTATCCAAGTTATTATAGTTTTCCCTTTATGTAACATTAAACCCTGACTCTGTACCAAAATTCAGCTCTGTGATAAATGGGAAGTACTAGTTCTATTTTGCATGATTTGTTATCTAAGCAGGTCACCAGGTACTCCAGATCTCGATTTTCGAAGTGTTTATAGTTTTCCCTTATTGTAGCCATTAAACCCTAACTCTGTACCGAATTTCAGCTTTCTGAGTTAATGGGAAGTACTAGTTCAATTTCAGCTTTCTGAGTTAATGGGAAGTACTAGTTCTATTTTGATGATCGATTGAGTGATGAGTGAGTGAGTGTCTGTCGAAAATGCGAAACTTTGCTTTCGCTTAACGTCGGAACTAAATGACCTACAGACTTGAAATTTTGGATTTAAAGTAAGTTATTATATCTTACTAGATGACGAAAATTTCAGCGCTCTGATATTATCCAAAGGTTCTCAAATGGGGGCCTGAAAATGCGGCGAAATGGATCCTGTAAAGGATGGTACGGCAGTGTTTGCTTCGCGCTCGACTTGGCGGGGGCACTGCCGTGCCCCCAGATATGTTGATAGTGCGCTTGTCATCATTCCTTTCAATTTTGATGTTTTCTTTTATTTAAGACTAGAGACTTGAGTTATTTAAGGCTAGATCAACAGCGACTCCAGTGTACAATAAATTTGTATTATTAGAAAACGTGACCTTATCTTACTTTTCAAAGATTGGTGGCACGTGGTATCGTTTTTTCTTTAAAGGAGAGTTTAAACTAGAGAATTGGATGCGGAATGCGAGTGATCCATCTGTGTTGAAGTAATGATGATGATCAATAAGAACATTAGTTTAGTTTGAAATACATTCCTAAAGTTTAAAATATAGCTTAATGTGAACTTACAAGTGCTTGAGGTAGTCTATGTAGCACATCGTATGTGTGGACACATGTTATTGATTAAGGCGCGTTTTTGTTATCCTTAAGAACACTTAACTTCGTGTGCGTTTCGTACTTAGATGTAAAATGACCGTTAAAGAAAACTACTCCTCAATTTCTAGTGCAAACAACTTGTTTTGCAATATCGAAATAATAAGAACGGGAGCAAAGAGTTATTTTCCGAGTCCGCAAATAGAAAAACTATTCGTGCGAATATAACTGTCGATTCCCCTTACAAATTATGTACCGGTTAATGCTCTAATGCTCGACGTTGGCGGGATCTCGTTATTTATTTTGTTATTCCTTGCCGGTCCGATGGGAATAAGTAATGAGCTACTTTCATTTGACGGCCTTTTTAATTTCCTTGAGACGTTGAACGGAATAAAATATTTACCAACAACCCCGTGAACACTTTCAATGAAGTGCCGGTGGTAAGTTTTGTTTTATACATAAGTTTAGTTGAAACTTGAGCTGTGGAAAAGGACGAGTTTCGCTGTCTGTTCGCCGAGATTGAATGAGTTTTGCTTAATTAATTGGTGAAGGTACGCCTTGGTACTTGTTTAGAAGTGGATGAAAATGCAATGAATTCATAATTTTCTTGACGCACCTGAACAACGAATGGTGGTACCATGTTCGCTATGAACTTTATGATAATTAAAATTTAATCTACTGAGCCTAATGCGTTTAGTAAGATTTTTCTTTTTACTTTGGACGATAATTCTAATTATTACAAATTTGAACATGCAAATTTCATCAATTTAGTTATTATCTTCATTAATACGTGTGCTAAAATGACTCGTTCTTAAAAAGATTTTAAAAGAGAAGATTTTGTGGGCACGTATCATCTACATCTTAAGAAAATAAGATTATTATTTTATAAACAAACCACTTGTCTAGAAATCTTCAATACAATGAAAATATAATTATTTAAATCCGTGAATTTAAAGACATAATTTCCGAAATCCTAAACGGAGATAAACGTCAAATATAAGCATAGTTCTCAGAAGCCCCCTCTAACGGACTGCGTAATTGAAGTGTATTGAAGCACAAAATTATAGGATATTACCGCTATGATTCTAAGCAATCACGACCCTGAAGCGACTTGATAACTATATGATCTTCTAATGAAGATTTCACGTAATCGTGTACATTTCAACAGTATAGTAATAACGGTGTAGGTAACTGCAAATTAATTCCATTAGAACAACACAGCGCGTCACAACACTCGGAACATGTTTGCACAGGGTCTGGCTAGCCCTTTCCACTACTAGTGGAAGATAAACAGTTTCAAATTAACCACATTGTTTCAAAAACGAGTCAGACAACCCTTTTGTACATTATATACTAATGATGTAACCACACTTATTTCATTTAATTCACATGAGTCATATAAGTGTTCGGCTTGACTACTGCAACGACTTTATGCAGGTTTTTAAGGTTAGGGGGTAGCTTACACTACTTTTCCCCGGTAGACACAATGCCTTAAGTTTCACGTTAGTTGAGATATTACTTTTAATATTTTTTAAGTACCCAAACATTGCCTTTATGTCGTCATAACTATCTATTTGTATTGCAATACCGCAAGATGTAAATGTATTATTATTCTGAAAAAAATTAAGTTTTTATAATGATGTGATTCATGTCGGGGAAAATAAAGACTTTCAAACTCTGAAATTTTGAAAAACTGAAACAAAACTTAAGACATTAGGTCTACCGGGGATAAGTATCGTAAGACCCCCGCCCCAAACCCTGTCAGCTCATGCGCCAAACACCCTGTATATACTAAGAGATACTTGAGTAAATGATCCAATTTAGAAATTTTCAATTTTGTTTTAAACTGCGGCTGGCTATTTCCAACGGTAATGGACTCGGAAACATTTATCGTAGCTTTCAAGTTAAGGCAACTTGAAAGCTACGATAAATATTTCCGATTTACAACTACAATTTATTACTAAATGTGTGCTATGGAGGCATTTACTAATTATGGTATTCTATTGTAATGCTTTTTCTAATCAAGACTTACAATATTATGTAATTAATGAAATGAGTAATACGATATAAACATTCATTAAACTCTTCCATAAAAAAGCGTCAATGTTCGTCGTTAGGTACTTGATTTTTACAGAAAACACAAATATGCACTAAATATTTACTACTATATAGATGATTGTTATCTCATTGTCTCATTCACTAATTGTCCAAAAGAGACGAGACAGTTGTCTTAAGGTTGAAGTAAGATACAAGCGAATAATGATTCTAAATGATAAGGTCCCGTGTTAAATATATATTAGTACAGGTACAAAGGTTTGACAAGATGTGAATGAGGGCCCTTATCAAAATTCATCATTACATGCGACCTCACAGCGAAGGGAATGAGTGTCAAGTGCGCGCATTGCGCGAGAGGCGTCTTATTGAAACCTGAGCGATCCCTCTCACGCGGCCTGCTTTCGCCACCGATATAGGAACTTTAATGTTGGCTCTTCATTTATGTGACGTTAAATTTAGGTGACCCATATGGTGTAATGGTTGAGAAGGCTATTATACGAGGGGTTCCTGG